>JABFFF010000012.1:0-73253 GCA_013623665.1 Fusarium sublunatum
CCCCCCCCCATATCTCTGGCCCATCGCCATGCTCTTTCTAAATGCTTCGTCTAAGTGGGTATATGCAGTCGAGGAAAAAGTCAATCATGTACAGAACTCCATGCCAAGCATCAACGCAGTCGTAGTGCCGGCTGCTTTCGTATCCGTCTTTCCGTATATCATGTCGAGAAGCTGACGCATCTGTATCCGAGTAGTTGCGTGATTCGTCGCATCGTTGGTCTCAAGTTCATCCATATCCTCCTCACAGCTTGACCTTCTGGCCAGTGAGCTTGAACCAGATCACCGCAATAAGATCCTCCTTGAACCGCTCCCACGGGTTTCGGTTGAGCCAGTAACTGAACTCGCGGTAATAGTACATCTCGCCCCAGCAGTCGCGGCCCCATTCGCAGCCAGCCATGTTGACCAGGAAGTCGCGTTGGTTTTCTTCATAATGGATGTGCTTATCCTTGGGGCCGCCGTCGGGGTTGCACGCTCCGGGTGGGAAGCTGTTGATCTTGCGCTGCGGCAGGAAAGCCATGTGCTTGCGCACCCACGGCTGGGTCCCGTAGAGCTGGTCCAAAGCATCCTGCTCCTTGTGATCCCATTGCATGTGCTTCTGCTCGTAAGTCACCGGGTCCCACCACACGTCGAGGAGTCGATCGGTCCAGGCGCTACGTCGCATAAAAAATGAGCCCAAGTTGAAGCCGGCGCAATCCTGTGTCATGAGCATGTTGATCGAGTTGGCCTTGCCGTCTCCAACAGGGCTCCGAGAGATCTCATCGAGATAGGGCTCGGTGAAGGGATGCGAGATGTTGCGAGGGTTGAAATAGTTAATGTCTCGCTTCGCATGCTTCTCGAGTTCGTTGAAGATGTGGTCCTGAAGCGATACCGAGGGTTCCATGATAAATGTGTTCAAGTCCAACCACCACACCCTGTCATAGTTAGCCTTGTGAGTTCCAAACCAGCCCTCAGTGTCATCTCACCATTCGGCCTTAGGGTATTTCCTCAAAGTCGCTCGGACAAAATCAACCTTCTCCCAGCTCTCCCGCCACTCGTGAGCGTACTTCTTCTTGGTGCTCATGTCGACGATTTCCAAGTCGTAGCCCCATCGGTTCACATATTTTCGCTTGTTGCGCACACTGTCCCGTTCAATGGCCCATTCTCTAGCACCCTTCCACTCCATGACACCTCCTCCGACATTTGCGCCCAAGATGATGACGAACTTGTTACCACCTCCGAACGTCCTTCGCCAGTAATAAACGAGCGCTGCGGATGTATTAGTGACCATGCTTAGCAAGGAATGTGAAGGAAGAGTGGTACAACATACGAGTTGTGTAGAATATAGTGTAGCAGAGAATCGCGACCAGGACGAAGAGCAGGGCCATCTTGAGCCTTCTACCCATACGCCCATAGATTGATCTAATTTTCCCAGCAAGGGGCACCTTTCGGATCCATCGCGGTCCTCGGAGAGGCTTTTCCTTCCAACTGTCATGCTTTCCGTGAAACTGAGGGAGGCTGCTCGATAGTTGTCGCATGTGTCTGCTGAAGAAGCCCTTGTTCTGGCTGGAAAAAGATGAAAAGGTGCTATGGTTATGAGGTCGCATCTTGGCCGATTCCCATATAACAGGACCGCCGCTTACGTTTGCAGGGGTTGATCTTCCGCTATCAAGGCTCAGACCGGGACTGGACCAGCCACCACCAGGGACAGGTGAAGGACTTCGCGACAGGGGCATGGAAGGCCCAGGGGTATCTGGAGGGAGACGGGCTCAGCGATTAGCCAGCGAACAAAGGCAAAAGTATGCGACGACCCATGGAAAGTCGTGATAAGAAGAGAGAAGAAAGAGAAAGGGCTCAAGCAGTTGGATGGCAGACAACGTGGTTATGAGCACACATAGCTCGAGACAAAAGGCGGCAGCCGGATGAGGCGGGACAACGGTTACATGATATATGTATAAAAAGACAGCGGGGAGAGAAAGTTCGAAAACAAATAAGAGGAAGCGCCAAGTGGTCGCGAGGTATGAAGGACTGAGACATTGACTAGACAACCTGGGAGCGTCATGTACGTACCTGCAACTGGGGATAGAGAATCGTTGTGATGCTGATGGATCCTCTGCGTATCAATGGAGAGCAAGCCGTGGGAACGTTGCTCGTTAATCGTGATATGGCTGACAGAGGAGCGCTGTCTGGTATGGTGGGTGCGCGAAGGGCGATCGCTAAACGAGCTCGAAGAGCCGAAGGGGGAGCGTGATGAAGCCAGCTTGAGCAACGTCGCAACCGGCGACGGGGGTGATGCCGCTTATGTCGGTGAATCACGAACTTTGGGGTTGTGGAGGGGCTCGGCGAGGCGGAGCGAGGCGGGTGAGGGTATCGGCGATATCTTTTATCGGAGTCGCAGTAACGAGAGCTCGTCTTGAACAAGGCTAAAGCCGCTGCCAGTGGAGATTCCGACTAACCACCTTGGCAAGGGAGACAACGAGAGCCTCAGTGCAACCACGGCAATAACCACCTGGCACAAGCTCCGACCAAAGTGTGGCGTGTGGAAGTTTCGAGGGTCGGGGTTCGCGATAGGTCGAGGCGGAGGGGAAATACGAGAGCTCAAGTAGGTGCACAGATGGGTACAGAACGCAACGACGGAAATAGCTTGCGCAGCGCAGCGCAGGACAGGTAAAATGGCGGATGATGCTGACAGCAAAACTCAAGGTTTGGGCCCTTTGGGATGGGTGGATGGTGGAATCCGCAGCAGAGATAGCGTACTTGAAAGGTAACGATCGTATCCTAGTTTAGTATATGGAGCTCCGCAAGGATTCGGTGTAATTTTGGCTTTAACGGCTGGGATGAGGCGATGCAGTGTCGAGGCAGTGGCAGTTGGAGATTGAATGAATCGAGTGCGATGCAGTGCAGCACGATATGCGCAATCGCTCGGCTGTGATGCGATGCGATGCGATGCAATGCAATGCGACAGCGGGAGCAACAGTGAACAGCAGCGCAATCGAGGATCGTCGCAACCTGAGATGCTGTTCTACACCAAGCAATTAGGTGGGCATGTATGTCCGTATTCGATATAAGTGCCGTATCGTATGGTATGGATCGTATCGCGTCGTATAGTGTTACTCCCGTGATATCGTCAAAATGGCATGATCTGTGACTTTCTGCGTCAGATGAGGAATTTATCAGCATGAAAACGAGCGTTGAGATGGTTGAGGTTGAAGATGAGAAAACGAAAATCAGTCAAATTATTCTTTCCAGGGCCAGAGCCAAGAAATTGGAGGAAAGGCCAAGTGGACGGGTATTCCCCTTTCAGTATGCATTAATCCACGGAGGACCCAAGTTAAAGGAGTACCTACCTATCTATCTTGGTGTATGGAGCCGAGGAAAAGAGAAAAATCTCCTATTAAGAAGTCAGGGGATGGAAGAAGACGCTACACTGTATCTCCTCATCTTTGTGCAACTGAGATTCATGTCAAATCCTTCTTTGGGCTGTTTTGGAAAGGTGACAAGCTGCAGTAAATTTTCTACAATCTGAGTCACCTTACAGATTACGGAAGCGCAATCTTTGGATGAATATCCGTAAATGAATGTCCTTCGTAGTTAATGACTCGCCAACTCACTCCCACTTGGAACCAGCCAAATCGGAAATCTCGTTAGTATTGGTTGGACCCTGCATCTGCCCCTTTCAAATGGTGGGAGGAAAAGAAGACAGAAGCTTCAGGTTACGTCAGAGCTCATTTACTGGGGTAGACCAACCTGTAACATGGAGATCGAGGGGGAGGATCTGTAGGATCTGTCAGCCTCACTTTGGCATTTCTATTGTCTTGAATGTCTCTTTCTCTCTCAGTAGTTTTGTTTCTCAAAAGCTTCTAATTCCTCAGTATATCCAGTCTACAGTGTTGTCCACAGTCTTTTGATGCATCTATCTCGTGGCATTTTTGACGACCCCTGGACCCCACTTCTTTCTGTCAATTCGCTTCGAGTGGTGGCCGTTGAATTTCAGATTCAGGGGTGCATGGGAAGCCAAGGACTGGCTCAACTTGTCCTATCTACTCTGTACAGTGAACCGAGTCATATTCATAAAACTCGATTACCATTCAGTTATCAAGGCCTCTCTGAAGTCAGATAATCACGGCTTTACCTTTCTGAAAACAGCTGCAGTTTGTGCGACTTCATACACCGATGCTTGGACCAAGTGGGTTGCATCAAATCTGAGCCAAGCCTGTACCTGACAGTCTCGACGTGACTCTCCAATCAGCTTCCACTTTGTTGTCATTGTCATTTGCTCCAAACTCTCTGGCCGTTCCTGCCTTCGTCAGTTAAGCATCGCATCTCTGCACGTGACTCTCGCCATCATCTCTTCACTGCCTCATCCTTTGGGAATCCTCACATGCGTCATGGGCTCCAATATCTTCCAGACCAGATGCCGGGACCGGGCGGCCTCCCTCAAACTGTGTTCAAATTCCCAAACCGGAACCTGAACCACCGAAATAAGGCGCAACACTTACCAGCAGACTCCTGGCTGGCCGTTATGGCCGCTGTATGATTGGCGACCTCGATGTGGCCAGACCAATTCAGAGACCTACTCGACGCAGAGAAGCCCACAACAATCGTTTCCAAAGCTTGGCGTACGCGTCAGATGTATCAAGAGATGAGTTCAAGCTCTCCATGTGTTGAGGTTCCGTTTGCTAGAAACTCATACCCAACGGCATTTGATTAAACAGCTTAGAACCATCGACCTCAATCGCTACAGCTGCAGTATCAAACAGTAACATGGCTTGGTTTCGCAAAAACTATCGTTCGAGAGCAGCCAACAAATATTGTGAGACAGGCCAAATGGCTGCACTTCCAGAACCGGAGCCAACACTCATGCGTTCGATCAACAGGCTAGTGGCTGCCGGATGCCGGACACTTCAATCCGGATACCCGTTATACCGCGACACGAACCAATCGAGCATTTTCCCGCCTCTCCGTTAGAGACGTTTGGTGCTTTGATCTTGCAAGCAATCTTCCCCGTTTATACCAATTGGCCCTGGTTCGACGTTGCAGTTGCGGGTTCCAGCCGCGGTCGCCAATCGAACGGCCTGCCAATCACACCCACATTCAACGTCGGCGCTTACAGCTGGCCAATCACAACCCTTATCCCACAAGAAGGGCGGCTATTCCATGGCCTCGGCTGCACCAGCTCATTCGAATACAGGCCTATGAGCCATTGTTCAACGTTTAGACCTCCAAAAGCTTTATTTAGCCATGCAGCGAATCGATGCAGGTCCCTTGCTGCATCCAATCACGATGCTTTGCGCCCTTGGTTCTCCCCGATCCTGGTGGATTTGTTGCTTCAGATCCACCAGCAACAACAGTGCTGCATGTATCGCCGTTGCTGTTGCTCTCGATTCACTTACCTATTGTCGTAGTTTTATCCATTGTTTCCGCCTAAAATTCATCCTTTGATCTCTTCTTCTTCCTTGGTTTTAATTGATTTTGCCCCTCCTTCATTGTGAATAAGCTACTATTGTCGCATCTCATTGTTCAATATTATTTCCTTTGTTATAGAATCACATTCATTCTATGAGTTAACCGGCCTCAACTAGTTCTTTCGTCTTTTATTCATTCCATACAGACAATCGCCATCATCCAAACACGCTTCCGACACTTCGACTCAGCGTTCGATTAGCCACGTTCTCGTCTGCTATACTGCAAACACTACATGATCACAGTCATACCAAAACCAGCTCTACATGTTTGAACATTAGTTGCCGTGCCCATTCCTTTTTCCTTTACCCAACTTCCCTTCGTTACTGTTGCCAGATACGGTTCAATCTTACACCATGAATAACGCTACTCTACCTCATCCACCTGCAAACCCGCCACCTTACTCCGCGACTCATCCGCGGCAACGGGAAGAATGGGAGGAATGGGAGGACGATGAGCCAGTAACACCGATCGACCACGGCGAACAAGTCTACCCCCCTCCTCTGAATATACCAGCTCGAACATCGAAGCCTTTGGCACGACGGGCGTCAAGAACTTCCACAGCCAAGATCATTCGGCTCAAGTCCAAGCAGCGACAGAAGGCCCAGAATGCAAAGGCTGGTATCAAGCTCATCACAGACATGTCATCCTTCCGGCGTCAAAACTACATGCCAACTCCGGTAGGGCGTACTGGGAAGTTCGTGGATGCTGCTGCTCTCAAGGCCCTGGAAGGAGAGCCAACGTCAGCCTCAGTAGGGAACTGGAACTGGTTCAAGAAGAACAAAGATCAGAGTCCAGCAACGGCCTCACCTCAGCTGTCGGCTCAGCCACCTCAGTCAGCCCAAAAACTCTCACCCGATGATAGACCTATTGTCATTGGCATAGCTCTCTCATCTGAAGAAGCCGGCAGTTCATCTTCTCGATACGACGCCTCTCCGACGCCTATTGAGCCTCCACCACAACCTTATCTCCCTCGTAACCCTGCTACCATTCCATCGAATCCGACTACAGCCCAACAAAAGTCTGTGTGGTCGCCTGACACCCCCGATACTGCATCCTCGTTCAGCACCATTCGCTATGCGTCGAGTATCTATTCTCAGTTTCCGTCTCCCGGCACGACAACTACTGGAAATGTCCCTCCTGTACCAGCAGTTCCAGCCAACTTCAAGAAAACGCCTCATCAGAGACTCATCAGCCTTGAGCAGGGCGGCAATGCCCCCGAGGACTCCGATAGTGGTACTCCTTGCACTCTGTTTGAAGAAGATGGCACCTCAAGCCCACAGAAGCATGCCAAGGGGAAAATGTCTGCACTGACGCCGGATAGTGCTGCCTCCAAGTCTCGCGGCTGGTGGGACCATCATGTTGTCACTCCCTTCATGGAGAACAGACTGACATTCACTACCAGTCCGAAAGGAAACATTGATTCACCACGGAGTGTTGGAGATGAGTGGTGGAATAAACAGGAGTCCAAACCCTCACAGGAACAGTACCTCACTCCGAGACTTATGCCTGCTTCATTCCAGGCCCCCATCGTCAAGGAGCCAACACCACGCCGGACACCATCGCCTCGAATCCAAGCCAGTTCTGAGAGTGCCTCAGGGCCTTCCACTGCAAGGGCGTCTCCAGCTCCTGAGACAACGCCTATCACAGAAAAACCACACATTCTCATTACGGAAGACGACGAAGGCGTAGGGGAGCAGCTGCCCCCATATTCTCCCACTGAGAAGAAGACCCAAGCTGCTCCAGTGAGATACAGAGCCGTATTTCCACCTGGACACCCACTCCAAAACCAGTTTCCACCATCGCCTGGTCCTATGTCCCCAGGCCTCTCCTCTACCATGTCCTCCCAACGCGTCGATCAGATGACTGACATCCCGCTCACACCCGCTCCCCGAGACAATACACGTCTTTCGCAAATGCCGCTCCCGACACGTCCACTGGGAACTTCCTTACCTCAAGAACACTTGCATGGGGACGGAACCTACATGACCAAGGCTGAGCGTAAGAGGCGCCGCAATGAGAAGGAAGAGGCAGTTGCTCGCCGGCTCGGCGGTTTTTGGAGAGGAAGAGGGTGTATCCCTAAGAATGGGTGCTTTGGCCGAACAGGCCGTGAAGGTCGTCAACGCCGCCGAGTTTGGATGGTTGTTCTGGGAGTTCTTCTTGCTCTCATCATCTTGGCCATCACACTGGGTGTGGTTTTGACGCGGCCTAAACACTCGGACGAAGTGCCATCGATCTGGGTCAACTTGACTGACTTCCCACCGATGCCAACGGGAGAGCTGACAGTCGTTGGACCGGACAAGGTTATCGCGAGAAGTGGTTGTACAGAGCCATCTACCATTTGGAGCTGCTCTTTGCCCAAGGAACAGCACGACTCGGTGAAGCCCTACAAGCCTGACCAGCCCACCATCATAATGCAGGTCGAATGGGACAACAGCACCCGCAAGGATTGGGATGTTCCTAACGGAGATCCCCCCTCACTCAAAGAGCGTCGGGGTATGGGAAGTGCCGCATATGCCAGCAGCATGATTCGAGCACGCCAGACACCTGAGTTTGAGCCCAGCCCCAATCCACCCAAATTCCAGGAGATGTGGTTTTTGGGAAACACGACCGACGACATCAAGTCTGATGAGAAGGGTGGCGAGGCCACTCCATTCTACATCAGTCTAGTAGACTCTATCCAAGAAGACGATCGTAAGGAACTCACTAAACGACAAGATGGAGCGGATTTGAACATTAGTCTTCCCGAAGTCCTCCCATCTCCCGATCTTACGGAGGATGGCAAAGCGAAACCCGCCGTCCTGCTTCCTCAACCGGTGCAGCAGCCTGTGCGGCTCTATGATCGCGGCCTCCCGACTGAGCACTATGGCTTTTATACTTACTTCAAGCGGACCATCTTCCTAAAGTCAGTAACAGTTCTCAATGACACCAAGGATGGTGAAGTCCCCTTAGATGAGGATGGCGGCAGCCGAGAAACCGAGGCCGACTTTCTCGCAACATGGAGCGAAACTCGGTTGCTCGTCCAAATATGGACACGAACTCTAGCTGCCAACACGTCGACGCTGATCGATCCTAAGGGGAAAGGTAGCATCGATGGCTCGGAGCAGCTGATCCGACCGGGAACGATGCCGTACCCGGTAACAGTGACCATGGATACCCACGGAGGAGACCCGGGAAAGAAGTTTGTCTGGGCTTGGCCTATCGACGACCGGCAGAAGGTTGACGAGGACAACCCCAAACTGCTGAACAACGATATAGGGGTTGGTGGTACGTGGATCAATAAGCGATCTCGAGGAGACGAAAAATTTGGCGGATTCGACGGCGGGACCGGAGGATGTAAATGCCAGTGGGTGAACTGGGTGTGAAGACATCTGTTGCCTCTTAATTCGAGTAATATCAGCATACGTGCAGCATCTGGCAGCATCTCACGTTAGCATGGAAGCATTGGAAGGAGCGTCATTGTTTATTTAAGCCTATGTAACAGTTTGGTTTGTGTTACTAGCTACGAAAACCGAAATTATTTGAATACATTCTCTCTCCCAGTCATGAAATGTGCTTCATTCATCCTGCTCTACCTTTGCAACATCCAGTGGTTCATGATCAAGGTGACCTTAAACTTGAACAACCAACCAACAAGCATTAAGGTTTCATGGTCTAACGGTTATGACTGCGGATTCTGATTCCGCCAGCGAGGGTTCGACTCCCTCTGAGACCTTTCTTTTTTGCCCATTTTCATTATTTGCAGTGTAATCGGATGAGGCCGAGCTGAGATTTTTGGAGTTGAACAATACAGCATCCGACTCCGGCCCCGCTCTGGCCGGGTGGGGCCGTTCCGTGCATGTTCCAGCGCCGTCCGTGAGTGACAAAAAACACTGAACTACCTTGGGAAAATGGACGATTTATTTACCTTTAATGTAAAAGAGGTGAAGAAGCAAAGAATGATGGTTAATTTGTATTCATGACACATCTTGTGGTAGTTTACATAGTATTCTTAAAAATCCCAAATGATTATAGCCTAATCCCAAGTTTTTGTCCATTTCCAATGCCGCCTAAAATAATCTCCCCAGACTTCACTTCATGTCTGACAACCTCCACGCTCAACCTCAAACCTCGCGCCGATGCGCCCTCTTCTGCAATGTCGTCGAAGGGGCATTCTCCTCGGTTTCTCACCCCGCCGTAGCCGCTCCCTCGTGACCCTCGCCATCGAAACCTCCTGCGACGATACTGGCGTAGCCATCCTCCAACACACGCCCAAGTCGACAGAACTCCTCTTCAACGAGCGCATATCCTCCGACAACCGCGCCTTCAAGGGAATACATCCGTTGGTAGCTGTAAAGAGCCATAGCGCGGCGCTAGCACCGCTCGTTCGACGGGCGCTCAACGCTCTGCCAGAAGATGCGGGCGGCGTGCGCAAGCAGGTTCCGGACTTTGTCTCGGTGACGCGCGGACCGGGCATGCGGTCTAATCTGGGAATAGGACTCGATATGGCCAAGGGATTGGCTGTTGCTTGGGACGTGCCGTTGGTGGGAGTTCATCATATGCAGGCTCATGCGCTGACGCCGCGGCTGGCGAGGGCTTTGGGGATGAGTATGGGTGAAAAGACATCTGAATTGGAGGTAAAAGGAGGGCCAGAGTTCCCCTTTCTCTCCCTGCTCGTGTCAGGCGGACATACACAGCTTGTCCACTCAACAGGCCTTGTCGAGCACTCCATCGTTGCTACAAGCGGCGACATTGCCATTGGGAACCTTCTGGACCAGACTGCTCGCGATATCTTACCCCAAGAGGTCTTTGACGCAAGCGACCACGTCATGTATGGCCGCCTTTTAGAAGCCTTTGCCTTTCCTCCAGACACCAAAGATGTGACATCCGCCTACGAAGCCGTCTTCACACCCCCAGCCTCTCGGTCCGCAGAGATGACGCCTCCTGCGACGGGCTACGACTGGACTGTCCCAACGCCTTTTCGCCAGAGCCGCAAGCTCGCCTTCTCCTTCAGCAGTATCTTTACGCACGTGCACGATCTAGCAGCCTCTCGTCCATCCATGGATATCGCCGAGCGCCGAGCTCTTGCGCAGCACACCATGATGGCAGGCTTCACGCACCTCGCAGGCCGACTGTGCGTCGCGCTCGAGGACCGACCAGAGCTGCGTGCTGCAAAGACGCTCGTGGTTGCGGGCGGCGTCGCGAGCAATAAGTTCCTCATGCACGTTCTCCGGACGACGCTGGCCGTCAGGGGGTTTGAGGATTTGCAGATTGTTGCGCCGCCTGTAGAACTATGTACAGATAACGCGGCCATGATTGCCTGGACAGGCATGGAGATGTTTCAAGCTGGGTATGAATCTGAGCTGAGCATCACAGGGATAGGCAGGTGGCCTATGGATCCAGAGGTTGGAGAGGGGATATTGGGTGTTGATGGATGGATACGAAGAGACCAAGGTTCAACGACTAAAGATTCATGACCATCTGTACTATTATATACTATGAATATGGGGTATTTAGACTGGAGACTTATATAATATTGTAGTTTAGTTTCACTCCATCACATCACCATAAGGCGTTACTTGGGGTCTAGATATCTTGTCTTTGAAGAGAATGAGCCATTGTTGTACATATTACACGGCCTATCTGGAGCTTCACACCCTTTACCAGGCGAGTGCAAGAAGCAATCCTCTCTATCATCCACGCTCCTATTCTTTGTACGCCTCATTTCCTAGGTAGACAGCATCATATTCCTAGCCCTTTAATCCAACTCGCTTGTCACGTTGGTGAACTCGCCCTTCTCCAACTTGGTCTTCCAGAAGATGGGGTTGGTGTCGTTGAAGCCGTGCTTGACCCAGCCCTCCTCCTTGACGTGGTACAGGTTGATGTAACCACCAGAGTAGGCGTCACGGTGGGTGGCGGCCAGGATACTTCGCTTTCCAAGCTCAAGAGCCTCTTCGTCTGAAAGGTCGTACTTGTACTCGGCATCGAGCACACCGTAGGCGAACGTTTGACCGGAACCAACACAGAACAGGTTGCCTGCCAGGCGAGTGCCATCGCTGTCGACATAGTAGAGCGCAGGGCCCTCCTCCTTGGTGACACCGGCGCACATGGTGCCCATGCTAAGACCCATTCCCTTGTAGGCGTAGACGAGGTTGGCCAGGATCTTGCTGGCGGCGGCAACGCTGATGCGGCGCTTGTGTCGGAGCTCGTGGAGACGGCACTGCATGCCGAGCCAGGCGAGCCAGTACTGGCAGTCTGCGGCACCACCAGCCATGGTTCCTAGCAGAACACTGTTGATCTCAATGACCTTCTTGACGGTTTGAGAGGCGATCCAGTTGCCGGCTGTGGCTCGGGAATCGGTCGCAACGATGATGCCGCCCTGGAAGCGGAAAGCGAGTGTCGTGGTTCCGTGGGCGATCTTGATGGGGCAGTTGGGGTTGGATCGGTCATCCGTGGCAGCGCGAAGCCATGAAGAGGGCTGCAGGAAGAGAAACAGTCAGTATGAGTCTGAAGAGATAGTTTCGTGCTTCAATAACCAACCTGAGCAACGGGAGGCATGGCAAACTTGAGCGAGAGGTCACCCATCGAGTTCAGCAGATCCTCCTGGTCCTCAAAGGGCTCATTCTGCTCGTGCGCCGACCGACTGTATTTTGCGACAAGAGAGTCCATGATGACTGTGTCGAAGGAGAAAGACTAGCAACTTTGTCGATTCGTAATGGTTTCGCCCTGAAGCTGGTGCTCGTCGAATACCTTGGATCGTCGAGCTTTCGGTGGGCGGGGAGAAGCCTTGTTCCGATCAAACAAGGTCGAGGCTATCGAATCGTGACTATTTCGTTAAATCGTGATCGAGATTGGTGTTGTGAGCGTCGAGGTGGATGAGTGGATGGAGGGATGATGGAATTAGCAGACGGAGTAGGAAGCTCTGGACAAGGAAGCTGAGGCTCAGGCAGCTTCCATTGCGCGCGTCAACCAAAGGCGGTACGTACCTTGACAGCTGTGACGACTCAAATGCCTGAGGTGGTGGTTGCCGTACCAAGCCTGAATATCCAGGCATCAATATTCACACATCTACAGTTGGGTGCTACTATAAGTCACGGTCAACATCACAATCCCAATTAAATAATATTTGATTAATTCATTGGTCGCTTCTTAGGTGTCCTCCTAAGCTTGTCGAGCCACTCGCCATCTCTCACATCCAGTTTACGCCAAAGGAAATCATTTGCTTTGTACTGTAGTAGTAGTAGCAGTAGTCTAGCCAAGACTTCTGCTCTTGATTCATAAAAGAGCTTCATAACACCCATTCTCCATACCAACCCAGCTGGATATTACCTAGATCTGCTTCCGAATTACAAACGAAAATCAACTTAAAGAAACATGAAGTATAGAAAGAAGAAATTCTTGAGAGCTCAGCCTCTCAGCCACTGCAACTGCTCTTTAGGGGTTTGGCGTCACCTCTCGGCTGCTACGTCCATCCCGCTTGCTCATGAAACTTCGGCGAAGGTGAGCCTTGGGACTCTCGGGTACCAGGCTTGACTCGGCGGGCTGGAAGCTACTCTTGACCGTCACGGTTCCGCTACCCACCGACAGCTCCTTGGCTGCAGAGGCGCCCGACTCATCCACAAAGTAGATGTGCTCGCCTAGGTCGTCATCGCTGCTGAACGTGTGTTGTCCCTTGGCCTCAATCTTGAACTGTGAGTCTGGCGAGCATGGAAATTTGAATGTCTCGCCAAACGTCCACTGCCCACTTGCTGACTTGAAGTGCTTCGTCTTGCCTACCGTCTTCTCCTTGGGGTTGATCTGCGTGACAATGATATACAGATCAGATGCCGGCGGGAACCCCGTTGCTTCGACAATGGTGAAGGAGGCGGTGCCAGCTGGTGCCGCTCCCGGGTTTGCGCTGTGCACCGATGACTGTCCAGCACTTCTCGATCGAACATGACCGTTGGCATTGCCGTTGCTGGTAGAAGGACGACCGGGCGAGCTGCCTTCCTCGACGATAGCAGGCGACCGGCGGAGACCACCATTGGACGTGGCAGTTCCGTTAGGGGTAAGCCCTTGAGGTTCCACAACTTCTGCATCCTCCTCAATAATGTCACCGTTGTCCTTCTTATTAAATATGCCACGGCGGAGGAACGAAGCTCCCCTGCCTACACCATGGCCAACAGCTCCTGCTACCGCGACACCACCCTTGAGAGGCACACCAGCAACACCAGTGACAATCCGTCCGGGGGTCGACGCGAAAGTACCGCCAAACGTGGAGGTGCCTTGTCGCGATCGTTGGACGTAGCTAGGTCGGAACAGCATTCGGATGCGTACGCTTCCTGACTTGCCATCGAGGATCAACTTGGACTCTGACGGTCTGAACGGATCTAGAGACTCAAGATTCACATCCGCACCGCCCAACCAGTCGGGTTTGTCTGCAAAATCATAGTCCCAGACAGACAACTTGAACTGTGCGGCTGTTCTTGATGGGACGTTGACCTCAAAGTATTCGTTCCATGTAGGGTTCAGCGTCTTCTTCACCACCTTGGACTTGTAGATCTCCTGGCCGTTGAGTTCAAACTTGCAATAAGGATCACTCTTTCCATTGCGGTCAGCCGAGGGTAGGTCGACAGCATCAAGAAGGTCAACACGCAGTGTGCCCATGTTGTTGATGCTCTCGCTTGGATCGAGTTGCATCTTGACTGGGATGTATTTCAAGCTGACCTTGACACTCGCAGGACGACCATCCTCGCCCTTGAGCTTTAGAGTTGTTGGGTTGTTCTAGTGACGTTAGTTAGCTTTGTTTTTCACACCGTAGTTGATGATTTTTCTTACCAGGCATTGCTTTAGCGTCTCCAAAGTGTTGCCAGTGAGCGAAGCCATGAGGTCGTCTTGGTCGTCACCCTTCTTGCGAGCCCGGAGCGTCAGGCGAGAAAAGTCGAGCTCACGGATGAAGCAGTCTCCGATCTCTTCAAACTTGTGATGCTTGCTACGAGCAGTCGAAGAGATATATGAAGGGTATGCCATGTCGTCTACAAGAACTTCCAAAAGTCCGTGGCTCTCTGGCATCTCTGCCTCCATGAGCCTAAAGATAAGCAGACCACTTTCGTACTTGAGAAGTTCTTCGGGGGAAAGTCGGATTTTGCGAGGACTTTTGGGCGCATCCATTGAAGGACGCCCGGCCGTTGTAGGCGTAGGAGGTTCCAATTCGTTGTCTTTCGGCTTCGCCAAGCTGGAACTGAACTTGCCGGCTTCGGTTGATCGCTGTCGGTTGAGGGATGATTCCTCTCCGGAGGAGGAATCTTTCTCATTCTCTGCTTCTCTCTCCTCTTCTCTCTCCCTCTCCCTCTCCTTCTCTTCTTCCTCCTCTTCCTCAGGATCAGCGACATTGAGGCAAGGGTAAAAGGCAACTGTATAGTGAAGAACACCCTTGGCAATGCCTTTGCCATGCATGCGTAGACCATCCTCACGAAGTTGTTTCTTGTCATGGACCAGATACTCGCCGCTTTCATCTTGTGCAACATAGTCGGCAGCAAAGAGCTCGACCATTCCCAGGCTGCGATCCTTGCCCACCTTTTCTGTATCCATCACTTCCAAGGCAAGTCTGTCACGAGCAGAGTGAATAGGCACATAAAGAACCTCGTCCCACTCGGGATTGAGGTCGTTTCGGAAAGTAACCGTCCGTGCCTTTTCGATACCAGAAAGCAGGACTCGAGTGTAAGGGTCTGACTTGCCGAATGCCTCAAGGTTACGCAAGTCAGAAGCTCTCTTGAAATGGAGACGTATCACACCAATGGGAGTGACATAGCCGCCAGTGCTCGACACGCCAGAGATGGCGACAGGCCTCCACTGTGCCATCATCTTGACACGGCCGGTCTGAGCACCATGCAAGTTATACCACTCTTTGCCTTGTTCCATACACTCGAGCATCTCGTCGAGCTTGATCTGATACTTTCCAAGAACCAAGTCGCCGGAAAGGTCACGGTCGTCCTTGACTGTAAGGCCAAGCTTGGCCTTCTTTCGATCCGTGATAAGAATTTCCTTGGAACCGTTGTCCCAGATTGGATTATTCGTGCGCTTCAGTTTCTTGGTCTGGTGAACCTCTTTGCCATTCAAGTACATGACCGCGTATGGGTTGAGCGCGCCTACAAGACTCTTGGTACCATCCAGATCCTTGGCCTGCTCTACAGTAAATCGAAGAATACCTTGGTTGGATGGAGGTGGAGGCTCGTCTTGCCCCTCAGCGTTCTTGACCGTCTCAAGAACAGGGAAGAAACGAACATCACACGAAACAACACCACGAGGTTTACCATCAGAGATCACCTCCAGTCGCTCGTTCTCGTGCACATTCAGTTCCTCCACGCTTTCAAGGGGGAAAGAGGCAACACCGAGCTCCTTGGACTTGCGAAAATCGTTGTGGTCGAAAATTTGGATATCCAGCGAGTCGTTGAATGATGTGACAATGATATAGTGTGTCTCGTTCCATCTAGGGTTAGAGTTGTCGTGGACAACCTTGGTGCGAGCAAGTTCTTGGCGTCGACTCAAGCTCAAGCATGCGTAAGGATCAACGGTTCCACCAAAGTTGTCGCTGTTCTTCAAGCCATGGGCACCATAAAGAGTCACAGCAACGACGCCTATAGCCTGATCGACGGGAGAGCCAGCCAGCATCTTCGCAACCTCAATTGGGAATACCTTGGGCGCGTACATCATCGGGGCCAGATTTCCATGAATCTGTTCCAGGATAAATCCCTCCAGACCAGGGATAAAGTTGATATCGAAACCAAAGTTATCACCACCAAGAGGCTTGCAAACGTAGTCAATGGTCGGTCGTTCTAAGAAGCACATTTCGATGCGGTCAATATGAGGGAAAGGAATCTGTAGCTTGATCTTGAGGCGCATGATGCCGGAGAAAGCCATGTCTTCGACAATAACGTCGAGACCCTTACTAATCATAGCTTTGCCAATGCGAATCTCGAGCACAACCTTGGGGTTGATCTTGCTTGAAAGCTGACGAGAGGTCATGTCGGCAGTATCATTAGGAGTGAAGCTGAACTTCCAGTCCATCATGACGATGTCATCCTCGGTCTTGGGATAAGTCTTGACGTGCTCCATACGCGGAGGCTTGGTACCCAATGTAAAGGTCTTGAGCTTCAAACTATCGAGGAACGAAGGAGTAGCGGAGCTAAGAACTTGATCGACAGAGTTGATGATGGTCTGGGCGAGAACGGGTTGGTAAATAGGCCAAAATTTGACCATAAAAGAGTTGATCCATTCGAGAGATTCGTTATCGTTCTCAAGCTTCTTGAGGGACATTTCGCGAGTGATGTCGTCTCGGAAGTTGCGTCGCACTCTTCGCAAAGATGTTCGGTAGTAGGTGGAACAGAAGGCCATTATGATGATGACCCAGCCAAGACCGCCGCCAAAGACAGCGACAAGCCAGGAAGTGATGCATGCAAATATGATTACACCCGTGTTGTGGTACCAATCTGCTTTTATCAGCTTCTGACGTGCGTATACTTATTAATGTTCACCTACCACCATAAAGAGTATCCGGGAGCTGTCCTTCAACCCAAGTGGCGTGGTCAAGCAGACTCTCCTGCTCGAGATCATGGTCATCTGGCCAGCCCAGTCGTGGAGCCCAACCTGTACGTGAGTAAGCAGCTTCGTCGGCTTCGGGATCGGCGCCATCTGCGAGGGGCTTTCCTTGATCGTCGCGAGCCACGTCCAAGACTCCTTCTTTGCTGGGTTCCGGTAGATCTTCGTCAGGGCCAGTGCCATCGTCAACGTCGGTAATAATAGCAGCGCCCTTGGGCCGTCTACTGTGCTGGAGCTCTGGTGGGATGGCCTGTAGCACCAATCAAGTTAGTTTGTGGCCGTGTGCGCGAGAGCGTGGAGGCATACAGCTTTGGCTTGAGCTTTCTTCTGTTCTGGGCTCGCATCGGGGTCGAAAGTGAATGCAGCTACGCCAGCATTCCGGGATGATTCTACAATCTGCTTCTGGGCGTCGTCTGCGGTGACGGAGGTTTCGGGATTGGCGGCAGCTTCGACAACGCCCTGCTGCTTGAGCTCATCGACTTCCCTGGCGGTTGACATGACGCCGAGTCGGGTAGCGTCGCTGCGGTTAGTGTTGGTGCGTGCTGCTTGGAGGGGTCTATGCGATTCTTGGTCCTCGGCCCTCAATTGATGTGGTTGGAGCTTTCAGAGCCGTCGCGGGGGGTTCAAGTTGGGAACCAAATTCGAACGGCGGCTGTAGGAACGTTCGGTGGTCGACGGAGATGGTGCCAGGTAGCAATGTTCCTGGCGGTTAGCGGTTCGAACACGATCTGACCTCGCCCTTAATTTGTTTACGTGCCGAGCTGGGTAACACGAGCGCACAACACCAACAAGACGAGAGCAGGGAGGGAATAAGGCGGATAGGGAAAAGAGAGAATGAGGTCGAAACGAGGAATGAAATGAAGAGGGGGTAGAAGAGGGAAAAGAGGGAATGGGAACAGATGTAAGAAGTATAACGGGAGGCCAAGGTATCGGATTGGAAGGTGGAGGAAACCTTGGCGCAAGATGACAAGGCCGGAGAGAGAGGTCTGGGCTGGTGGTGCAACCGTAAAACGCAACCGCAAACGCAGACGCAACCACAGCTGCAGGTTGAGGTTGGTTGTGGCTTCTTCCAAGCTTGTAGCTGATCGTCCAAGCACAGGGAGCTAGGTTAGGACCTTGGAGGTGCCTGAGCTGTTCCGCCTAGATAAAAGGATACCAAATGAATACCTCGGCTGGGTGGGACGGGGCGCATATTAGCCAAGTCACCCTTGAGTTGCGTTCCACTAGCTTAATGGTAGCGAGCTAATTTGTGGCTCAAGAAGGGGAGATTGAGAGTCCAAGACACCCGTCCTCAGAGATCGGATGCAGTAGCAGTCGTGGTGGTGATAGCGGGCCGTGAGAGCGCGGCAGGGTGGGGCAGCTGTAAGTGCACCTCGATATGAGGGAAAATCAGTATCTAACATCTGGTCTGCAAATGGATTCAGTGCAGTACAGTACAGGATACTTGGTGAAACAATTGATTTTGATATTGGAAAGGTTGCAATGTACTGTACTTGTCCTTGTTGGCGCAGCTATCCATTGGCTCCGTGTCACAGACAAAGAGCACTCTCTCCTCATCATGGCACGTTCCTTAGGTATCCTTGAATTCTTTCTCTTTTCCAAGTTCTTATTGTTGGTTGCCTCCAACGGTATCAGCCGAGTTCCAAGCTTCTTGAACAGGGAGGCAGGTATTCACTCTAACAATAATCAAGACATGCCACCCCATCCCGGAGTCAAATTCTCTCCCTGTTCCATTCATTGCCAATTTCTTGCCCGAGGGCCCAACTCCCTGGATAGACCCCTGCGGCGCTGAACAGCCGGTGAATACTACCTACGTAATCGATGGTCCGGGGGAGCTCATTTTGCTTGTGACGGAAGCGTAGTGGGCACTCAGGGTGACATGGTGCATGGGATCCCAGGCCTTCCAAGATCTGGTACCAGAATGGTTGGGTTTGGGTCCCTGAAACCCTGGGCTTGCTCCCTTTGGTCAGCGGGCACGGCTCAACTTTGGTTAGGTACGTAGTCTAGCTCTTTCAGCTCTTGTCGGTCGGTACTGTGTCTATGATAGTTCGTGATAGCTTCCCTCTTGTTCCATAACATGTTGCAAGCTGAAACCTTCATCAGCACAACACGACGCAACCCGACAGTGAGGCGACGCGCAGCAATGTCACCCTTACCGTGACTCACTCAGAAGAGGTCCTTGTGTGCAATCTCGCCTCTACCACTGTCATACCATCGCGTCTCTCGTTAATAATGGCCGCCCACCTCAATGTATAGATATAGATTAATAGTATGGAAATATGCAAACATGTCCCCTATGTCCGTAAAGACTCACAGTGTCTAGACTGTCTTTTACCAATGCATGGATCTCAAACTGTCCCACTCATAGTACATTCGAAGCTTTCCGCATTCTCCTCCACCTGCGTCTGCACAGCCACACTACGCGACCTGAACACTAGACATTCAAGACAAGGGAATCTTGCATTGCTAGATCCTTACTAGGCATCTAATTATTAGCTGGAAACTCCCTGATCATTATTGTTTTTCAATGCGTTTTCCTTGTTTCGGTACACTATCGGTGTCGCCGAGCCTTTTCGCCTGGATTTTAATGTTCTTTTAACAAAGTAATCGATGGAAGATAAGGATCTTCGGGCTAAATGCTGCCGGACTATGGCGACTCCGAAACTTGTTTGAGGCCGCTTGCGCATAGCAACAACTGATAGCAACAAACTCCGTAGATTTATCAAAATGCGCCATTATTGGTATTCTGACAGAGGATGCGTCTTTCTAACCCTTTGGTACGTACATACTAAGGGAGTTGGTACAATCTGTTTTGCTGTTTTGTTGATTGTCTTTAATGCACGGGTTTTATTTCTTCCTTTCTTAGATCTAATGTCGAGTTAGGTATGTCAGCAATCCAGACATCAAAGTAACTGTCATACATCAAACCCGCTCTAGCAAACAGGAAGGCAAGCAAATGCGTTAAGAGTCTCGTATTGAATATGAATCAATGATTATTCTTGACCTAGCTACTACTTAGCCTAAGCAACTATCATGTTATAGCCGTCTAGCTTGTTATCGATATTATGGATATCGATTACCTTGACTCCATCATTAGGTAGTCTCAGTAGTAATTTTCTCTACTTGGAGTTGAGCTACGATGATACGCTCACCATTCTCGACCTGGCGCATACTCGCACAGAGGCAGTCGCAAACTATTCAGCTATCGGTAAGTAATGGGCGCCGCTTGTAGTTAAATAGCATCACTTGATGACATTCATGTTAGTAGTTCAATACTGACGATATAACAGGGCCAGGGCTTTCGCCATGCTAACCCGTGCCGTTTTTCGACACATCATGGCTTGCTCCAGAAGGCGAGTAAGAAACCTCGGTTCGTCCCATCTCCCCAACAACTCGAGATCGCAAAACTCTGCGCCGTGCAAAACGTTGTGGTGTCAGCTCGACCTGGATCAGGTAAAACAGCCACGGTAGAAGCCATTGCGGCTGCTCACCCAGACAAACGAATTTGTGTCCTTACCTACTCGAAAAGACTCCAGTTTGACACATCTCGCCGGCTCAGAAATTATGCCAACAGTGAGGTCTTTACTTTCCATGGCTTGGCCGGTAGACTTCTCGGGATCACTGTGCCAAACGATCAAGAACTCAGCAAGCAGCAGGGAAAAGCTGAGCGCAAGAACAGGCTTCCTCAATGGAACCATATGCCCTTTGATATCGTCGTATTGGACGAGTTTCAGGACTGTACTCCTCTCCTCTTCTGGCTGATCGGGTGTTTCCTTCGCGCCAACAACCTCAAGAAAGGGGGCCAAGCTGCGCGGATTGTTGTGCTCGGCGACGAGCGTCAGTCAATCTATCGCTTCCGTCACGCAGATCCCCGTTATCTTACTCTTGCGCCCGAGTTATTAGGTCCCATGAGTGACTACCCCTTCTCCCAAGTTCAGTTAGGGGAAAGTTTCCGACTGCCCAAGCCCTCAGTTCAGTTCATCAACAGTGCTTTTCTTGGAGGCGAGCAGTATATCGCGAGCTCAAAGCATGGCCCAAAGCCCGTCGTCCTCAGATGCAACCCTTGGAAGAGCTTTGAGTTAGCCAGAAAGTTGAAACCCATGATTGATCATTATGGACCTGAGAACTGCGCAATAATAGTGCCTTCTGTGCGTAAGAACGGGCCAGTAAAAGACCTGATAAACGCGTTGGCCCAGATACACCGCGTGCCAATCGCCGTACCGACCGACGACGATATCCCTCTAGATGACAGGGTCATCTATGGGAAAATATGCCTTTCCAGTATCCACCAATTCAAAGGCCGCGAGCGTGAGTTGGTCATTCTTCTCGGCATAGACTCATCGTTCCTGAAATACTTTGGCCGCGATTGGCCAGATGACGAGTGTCCCAATGAGGTTTTCGTGGCGCTCACACGCTCGCTGAACCAACTTGTCTTGGTTCACAACGATATGAACAAGTTCATGCCTGTCGTGTCTGTTGACGCTCTATACGATACAGCCGACGTTGTCAATATGACAAGTCAGACAGCAAGAATTACACCACCTGACGAACCTGGTCGGCCCGCGGAGCTCGGACTCATGCTTGACTATTCTACAGGAGTTCGTGATATGACTCGATATCTACAAGGGGACTTGCTCGCTGGAGTAGTTAAACGCTATCTAAACGTTCGTCGAATCTCGTCAATCCTGCCCTCCACAGAGCATATTGAGGTCCCAAATGTGGTATCTTCCAATTTCGAAAAAGGGCATTATGAGGCTGTGAGCGACCTGAACGGCCTTGTCATAGCTGCAACCTTGGAGCTCAAGACCACGGGGACATTGGAGACACTGAGAGTTGACCAAACTGAGGTTGAGAAGAATATGCCAACCAATCTCGAGGAGTTGTCTCCTTGGCTTTGCCGACGCGCGTGCAAGTACGAGGCTGGGATCTCCGGCTATCTCCCACGCTCGATTCAGATGGCAAATCACAAATTTGACTGGATAAAACCTCAAGATCTCGACCGTGCACAGCGTCGACTTTATCAAGAGCTGGCAAACCCTGCTCAAGGCCTTGAATTTGAGGTTGTACTGAACCAGGACTGTGCGATTGGGAACCAGAAGACGCAACTCCAAGGGCGAGCAGATATAGTTGCCACTTCTACATCCTCAAACGAGAATGAAGACGAAAGTATGAAAACAATTTGGGAAATCAAATTCGTATCACAGCTTTCTAACGAGCATATCGTGCAGACATGTGCGTATGCCTACCTCCTAGCTTCAAAGTCTGGGAAGTTACCTCGCATCATATTGTACAACGTGCGAGATGGAGACAAACGAGAGATAATACCACGAGATGGGTTAGACGATCTGCGCCGCCTGATAATAAGTGTGATGAGGCTCAAGTACACGTCTGCAGGAGAGATGGGAGACGAAGAGTTTATCAATCTTTGCGCAGAGACCATGGAGAAAGTCAAGAAATTGAAGGGCTGAGTGCCCTAGCACTTGGCAACAAGACTGTTATTGCTAATCTACCGCCAGATCTGAGTTGATACTCAGAGAACGCAATGGAGTGTCCTCACGGACTGCATAGATACGTGTCGTGGCGTTCGGAGTCAGAAGCAAAATGTAGATTACTGTCATACTACATGCCTTCATACATAGCCGCCTAGAAGCATCTATTTATTACTATCACGCGTCATATGTGACCTTTTTCTACAGAATGACCGATTGATTTGTCCCATCTAGGCCAGGGGCCTTGACCTTGGGATTCAATATGGACAAGGGCCTCTCCGCTATTGCCGATGAATGCAACAGTAGACGGGGAGGAGAACAAGAAACCGATATAAAAATAGGCCATGACACAAATCCTACGCAAATTCCGTGATCAGACTCTACCATGAACCTTGGTATTTTGATAGTCTTGTATTGAAACAGCTTTGACCCTACCATTCTGTTTAATACCCAAATCCTACCTCCCCTAATAATGAATGCGCTGAGTGGCGAGGAGTCCACTAAATTGTGCCGTAACAACATAAAAGACGCTCATCAACAAGACCCTAAGTACCGATACGCCATTCCCATATGCAATTCCTTGTAGACGAACACTTGCTCAATACCCAAACCCATCATGCTGGTGGACGGGACATCGTCCTGGGTGCTTAACAAACCACGACGAGATGCACGCTCGATGGAACCGACACAAACATTCTAACCGTGCCATGGGAACACCAACCGCAAACTCCTCCAGACAGATGGTGCACTCTGCATCATCAATGCAATCTTTCTCCGTAGCCACATACGTATACATGCCTGTCCGCCGGGGTGCAACGGGTGCTCCACCTTCCCCGCCGCGGGGTGTGCCATACGTACTATGCGTCTGGATGCAAGTAGTGATATGAGACTCTCGTAGAGCTTCAGCATTGGGTAGGCTCTGAGATGGCAACTCGCGATGGCAGATGGGACACTCGTCTTCCTCTGCAATTTGGGGCGTTGGCGGAAGTGCTCGTTGTCTCGATGAAGATTCGCCTAGTGAGCTATATCGCTCTGGGTATGAAGATGGCGAAGCAGCCTGGGCGCTTGATAGTAGACGCTCAATAGGAGTTTGGTGCATTCCGCTGCGCCGTCTATAAGAAGGGCCAGGCGAGGAGCCAGACGAAGTTGAACCCTGAAATAAGGTATTAGTTTTATGAGAGAGGTCAAATAGATTGGGGTGACAAACCATTGTGACACTCCTTATCCTTGGGGAGAGGTATCGATATGGGTCACCACTAGTGCCTGAAGAAAAGACTGCGCCGTGTCTATTTGAGGGCTGCAGTGTTCCATACGCATTACCGATGCTGCTCCGTGATCTTTGATGAGCAGGTCGCGGCGAAAGAGTTGCTTGGGGACTGGAGCTCTGTGGCGGTGCTGTGTTCGGATCTGGAACACATGGGTTACATAGTCTTACCCGTTCACCTCCTGACATGTCGTTGATATCAAAATATCCGGCTCCCAGTCCGTCGACCAGCAGAGATGGATGCATAGACGCCTCGGAACCAGGTGGCCGTACAATATACTGATGTGGAATAATAATCCTATGGGGTGAACAAGAATTGCACACAACTCTTCCACATTTCCTGATATGGTGAGCATCCATGGGTGTAGACTTCTTGAGAGATGGCTAGACTTACCTACAATGGTGTTTCCGGACAAAAAAGCTAAATTGAGCATGGCAGATTGGGCAATATGTGACTTCATTATCAGGCTGCCATCTAGGACGCGGTGGATCTGAGGATATCGACTGGCGAGCTGATCGTGGAAGCGGAGGGAGAGCTTCTTCCCAGGGCCTGGTGGGCGGTAAGGGCGCATCCATCCTCTCTCGGGATGGCGTCGACCATGTTCGTTGAGAACCTGTTGTGCTTTCCTCTCTACTCATCGACCTAGTCCTGCCGTCAGGACGGTGTAAGACAGTATTTGAGGACTCAGATTGCCCAGACGACCTGTTTCGGGAGCTGGTCGCTAGATCACCTGCATGTGTAGGCTGCTGTATATCTGGCAAAGATTGTTGGGGTCTCTGACCAACCGCTGAATCTGAATCATCCCCTGTGCGTGTTCTAGGGCTACTTGCGTCGGACGCATCATCTCTGTTAGTATTCATTTCGTTGGTGGGTGTTGATTGCAGGTCCAGTCTCTGAATTCCTGCTTGTACAAGCTCTTGGTCGGAGAAGCGAGCAGCTTGTCCTCCAGACTGGTCTCGGTCGTTATCAAGATGCGATCTGTCGCCGTTACCGGTGCTCTGGATAGAGGCTTGGTTCACCGAACCGTTATCTGATAAGCTTCGTTCGATGGTATGAGATGGGCAGTCGAAGTATCTGGCACACTCTTGTTGATGAAATCTAGGGGTTCGCCAAGGGCATGTCGGGTCTTGTTCAGAATTTTGGTTTTGGTCGTTTCGATCGTAATCTTGTTGTGATCCCACGTCATCGCTAACTGACGAAACTGAGCTCTCAGAACGGCTCGAAATGAGGGCGCTGTAATCTCTTGCAGACTCAGCCGTGAACTGGCCTGAATGACCCGAAGGGCTGGCCATAGTAGCACATCAGGGCTCAGCTATTCAGAGGGGAACTCGAGACCGATGTGTGGCGCTAGAATTTAACGCGACGTAGGATGTTGTATCGGAGCGCTTCTTTCGACTGGGCTTTCGAACGGTTCGATATCTTTTGTAAGGGACTAGGTGGATAGAAAGACAGATAAAAATCGATAAGATGGATAGAGGCTATATTCGATAATCGTTGTGTTGCACCTAGGTTTGCGATCAGAAAATGGTTGGTAAAAAGCAAACTCGCATGATGCATGATAGATGATAGCCAGGATCTTGAACCCTGAGACGGGATGTGGTAAGAAAGCACGTACCTCTTGAAGAAAGCGGAAAGGGATGAATCTGATCAAGAGATGGACTAAAGTCGCACTGGAGAAGACAGTTCCATTCAAGTGATTTAGAGTCGAATCGAGTCAAGTCGAGTCGAGTTATTAACAGCCCCCTCGAGTCATGGAAAGTTGTTGGTCGCGAGTTGGAGTTGGAGAAGGCCAAGTCCTAGCCCAAAGGGACCTGGGCTGCCTGAGGGGTCGAAGTGCCCGAAGTGGAGGCCCTATGAGTTCAGTCCAGTTCGCCCACGCGATCACCCTTGCATCACCTCCTCAGGCTCTTAAACCTCAACCGTCACAGCCAAGGACAGCCCCGAACACCCACACGCTAAAGAGCAGCTTATCAGGTGGACACTTTGATAGATCTGGACCCTTTCCCGTGTTATCGATGTATTGACGCTATCACTAACGAGGTGTAGAGCAATTTACCCCAGTACGATAGTTTCGCTTGTAATCTTATCAATCCCCCTTTTACTCCATGTTGAAGTCCTAGATTAGTACTGTAGCTACAGTACCGAGGTAGTTCATACTTTTGAAGGCCCCAACTCCTCTTCTAACAGAACACCGTTAACTGTCAACGGTATGCTCGCCAAGAGGATAAACACCATTCACGCCTGTTTTTCCTCGTTTAGATTAATCCATTCGTGCTTCGTCCCACGCTGAATCGCCACGTCTCCTGTCTTCATCACTCGGTACTCCCCTGAATCAAGCAACGGTTTCATCTCGCCTTCGAGTACGATGCCATAGTCTATGCTTACAGTTCGATGCATAATCGAACGTCCTGGTGGAAAATCGACAAAACGAACAACTGATTCACCAGGAACAGTGAGCCCTGGGGTGTTGGCAATGTAATTCTCGTACGTCTTGATGTCTTGATCATCTTGGAGGCTCACGGGAAACCCTTGTGTGACATAGCCGAGGTAGAAGGTGTGGTTGATGAGCATAGTCTCAGGTATTTCATCACCGAGCCGAGTGTCGAATATAGCTTCTCCATAGTCGTTGTGACCAGTAATGAACCTTTGTGGCTTTGACAGACTATTATCGGTCATGGTTGCCAACGACGAGGCGTTAATGAATGACAAAGGCAAGAAACCAAGTTCAATTTGATGCTTCATGACGAGTAAAGATTTTATGTCTGATGAGCGGTGCCCGGAACAGCCAAGGCGAAATCCTTTCTTTATATCCATCCTTGCCCTCTCGCTTCTTTGAACAGTGCATTGCGTATAACCATGGTCCTTCTAGTCAGTATCCTTAGCCTTTATACCTTGCAGATACGATCTCAACTGCAGATGAATCTGCACGACGGTCCGAATGAACCCCCTTAACCACTTAGATCAGTTCAATATGTTGTGCTGAGTGGTACAGTTTGATGTGGGTTCAACATTCGAGCCCCCTTTAGCTACTAAACACTGGGATTTCATCAAGAAGTATCGAGTCTTATAGTAAGGTTAGTTGACGTTTGTTGTACAACTAGCCTTATCGTGTGTCCCGCAATCATCATCACGTTACCGGACAGTTTTTACAAGAAAAGCCTGTGGGTATAGATCTCGCGCTGTATCAATTATGCCAAATCGAACAAGACCTGATATCATCCGGTACTTGGTTGGTCTACAACACCTCACGCCTAGCGTTGCTTATTGATTGTAGTCGTCCAGATACCCTACGAATCCTACCATGGATAAACATGAATTTGGCATTTCCTGTATCTTGCACTTTGAGTGTTCCTTGTCTCTATTGAGTTCTCAGAAGACTTAGGGAAATAAGACCGACTCGCCTCTCAATCCATATGCCACTCGGCGGTTGTCTGCTTCGAATATGACTTCTTTGTAACACCACGTTGGTGAACATGTTGTAGCACAGCTGTTATAGTAGTCCACATGGTTCTTTACTTTAACAAGTATAAGGCAACTGATTAGTCCCAAGCTGGATTGAATGTCTTGTTAAACGTGTAACAAAAGTTGTCAGTGATGATGATTTTGGCCAGAAATATTGGGACTCCACAGCGCAAAGATATTGACGATAGTTAAGATACGCAGGCATAGTACACAATTCCAAGCTTGAGTCACTGGTTTGTAAGCTCTGGACTGTTCTCATTGATGGAATCATAAGGCTCCTGATAATTTACGAGAAATACCGCGGTGCGTTACGTGGACAGGCCAAACTGAGGTGCTAGATTCGCGGCTAACGATGGCTGGTACATTCTACACCGATAGCACCAAAGACGGTTGACATGACGAAACAGACGTATGCAGGTCCAAAGCAATCTACGAGGCATTGCAATAGATGTCATTGAAGATAAGTCTTGGCACGGCTGAGTCGGCTTGAGTTGAATTGCTGGCCACGTTTCAGATGATACCGATCTGACGACGTCTCCTCCTTTCGATAGTCATGTATTGACCAGATAAGAGTCAATTTGTTGAAATTTAGTGCAAAATTTGGCTGTCAACGTATGCCACTAGAGCGAGACGTAATAGTTTCATGCTTAATCCTTTGAAAACGGGGCAGAATACGTATGCCCTCAATTTCCTCGGTAGGTAGCTATGGGGAAGCCCCCTCAATTAGAACAGCCACCTGCAGGCACATAGGGTATCAATGTTGAAAGAGGATAAGAGGCTTACGACGACGATTCGACGTTGTCAAAAAGACTAAGTCCTAGTTGATCCATGGATTGGCCAATACTCCAAACCTGCTGTAGATTATCTTTATACAGAGAAACATAAGCATAATACACATTAGTAAAGGCTTGGACTAAGTATTCACTATAATACTGCTTATATTCTGACTCTTATGGATAAACCTAGTAACAACTATGCTCTCGACCTGGTATTTCTTTAACCGTAGCCCGCGAGTAGCCCTCCTTGTGGTTCGAGCTTAAACTAACGTCAATCGGCTCCGAAATTGATGCCGGACTTTGACTCAAAGGGGGAATGGTTTTCAGCTCAATTCGTAGTCGACACCAATCAATTGATGAATACCCCGGCTTAAGTGGCTCACGCGAGTCGTTTCTCTTTTTATTGCCCTGCTTGTCGACGGCCCCTGTGCTAGGTCTCGCTGGCTGGCCAATCATGTCTTTCGAGCTTCAACCACTACCCATTACTATATCCGGGGCCTAATTCCGTCGCAACCACATCGCATCCACACTCGTCTACACTTACATCTACCAACTTTTCCCAGTTCTTTTGCGACTCTGAAGAATCTTGCTGCCAATATAGGTCGTTTTGTGTCTATGTTAAATTTATTCCTGCCTAATTCGATGCCATCATTACGAGCATTGCGGGCCTAATTAGGAGAGTCACATTCTCTCAGTTTTCATCATCGAGTTGCGCCATGGCTGGTCCTTCGCCCTCGAATCTCTCTCTCGTTCTCGATCATCCTAGTTCAAGCTCTCTTCTTACGGCCTCTTCAGTTCCAACTCCAGGTTATGGCCAACAGTCAAATGCGCCTCTGCCTACGCGCTCTTCATCAGCAGACGCGGTGGGCGTGGCAAATCAACCCGAAAAAGGGCTCTCACTTTACGCCTGCGGTCACTGTGGTCGCCGCTATTCAAGACCAGAACATCTTCAACGCCATGTACAGACACATACCTTGGGTCGTCGCTTCGCTTGTGGAATCTGTGGAAAGACGTTTGCACGAGCTGATCTGAAGAAACGCCATGAGACAAACCACGAGAACGATGACTCCAAGAAGCGTCGTCGCAACACAACTTCTCTTAACACCGGTCGAGTTAGTCATGCCTGTAAAGCATGCGCCTCTGCGAGGGTCAAGTGTCAAGAAGAAAAGCCATGTCAAAGATGTCTTCGTCGTAGCTTGACTTGTATCTCGGCCGAGGCAGGGTCTGCAGCAGTCATGAATCTAGTACACTTGTCTGCTAGCGCCCATTCCAATACTCCTCCCGTTGGTGACGATTGTGATAGTACTGATGTATCCGACTATACAACGGCCAATGCTCCTACATCGACATTTTCTACTCAACATCCCACTGTGCAGACACCTTTATTCGAACAACCTCGCCGTATTCACCCGGAAATACAACCATTTACCCCCAACATTGCTGGCATAACTTCTAAACCCGAGCCTGGCTATGTGGATACAGCAGATGTCGATCGACTCCCCTTTTGCGACTTTCTCCGGGACGTCTTATACGAACAACAGTATGATCAGTCGACCAAAATGGCAGAGAATCAGGGTCTTGCCCTCTTGAACTTTTGTAACGACAGCAGCCTGGAGCTATCCGACATGGACTTTGGTCTATTGGATCACTGGAACACAGATGGAATGACTGGCACGATACCAGTTCAACAGGAAACCCCCAAAACAGATAATTCTGCAGACATTGTGCAAATCCGGCAGAGCCTCGTCACTGCATGGGATGTGTCTCCCTGGCGATGGGATCCTGTGGCAAAGGATAATGCATATGGAGAGCAGGGGAATCTCCCAGTATCAAAGAGAGATGTGGCGAGTATACAGGCTCAGGCGAAGAAAGGTGGCCTTAAGAAGGTGGTCGATCAAAAGCTCGACTTTGCTGCTCGTGATCGAGTATTAGCCCTGGTCCTGGGCGCCTGTAAACCTGATGCTATGTCGGGTCGCATCTCGGCATCATTTCCTTCAGCGGACCTTCTAGATATCATGTTGCACGTCTTCCTCACCTCACATACCAACCAGGTCTCGGAATGGATACACTTTCCAACCTTTAGAGTTAACGAACAAGAGCCAGAATGGATTGCTGGAGCGGCTGCAGCTGGTGCAGTGCTAACTCCGATCCCCACTCTACGAAAATTCGGTTATGCTCTCCAAGAGTCTGTTCGTACGTGATTTTACCAGGATAACGACACTGTGTTTGGAATTACTAATGTTTGCCTAGGAGTTGTGATGCCCAAAAAGGCATGTGTTGGCCTGTATAATCGTTTGTGAAACTGGGCTGACCATAGTAGTTTGAGGAGAACAATGAGGCGATTCTAAACCTGGGACTCATTCAGGCTATAATCCTCGGACAGGATACAGGTCTTTGGAGTGGAAATCGACGCAAGATGGAGATTGCTGAATGTCACATCAACATCCCAGTCACAGTACGAATCACTATCGTGGATTTGATGTTACATCGTTAACAAGACACAGATGATGCGATATCGCGGCAAGTTTCAGCGAGCTTCATATCCCATGGTTTCAGTAGACCCGGCCGATGAGGGTGCCAACCTGGAGCAGAAATGGAGGACATGGGTTGAGATGGAGAGATGGAAGCGGTAATCACTAACCCTAATGTGAGACGCCTTCTATGATGATGCTGATTACATCGACAGATTTGTCTTTCATTGCTTCCTTCGAGACAGTCAACAGTCCATGACAGCCCTGACAAACCCCGTTATGTCGTACTCTGACCTGACACTTCCACTTCCTGCCACCAAAGAACTTTGGTATGCCAAAACAGCAAAAGAATGGAAGCGCATGTACTTGAGGCGAGAAGCTGGACATGTGAAACGAGCGCCTTCAGTAGGCGACCTCTTTCGCGATTTGAACCTGCTTGCGGAAAACCGACATCGTGTGGACATGCAGCTCTCGGCAGCAATTTACCTCCAGGCATTTTGGCTACTGATCTTGGAGTACAGAAATCTTTGCGCATCTCGCCGGACCCGATCTTATACCCAGGACTCCTTTGATGGCTACGGTTCGTTACTAGAAGCACGACGCCAGCAGCTGCTCCATGACCTGCAGGCTTTCCAAGCCATGACGATAAGTTGGCCAGAGATTACAGCACAGGAGCGACTATTGCTTAGTCAACTCATGATGGGTTTGCATGTATCTCTAGATGATCTCCAGCTTTTCGCGGGCAAGGAAGGGGATGAGCAAGCACGCCGGGCATTCCCGTTGCTTCAACAATGGGTTGAAAGTGTTGAGTCTCGAACAGCTGTGTGGCATGCCGGACAGATTCTTCGGTTCGCAAAGCTTTTCCCTTCAGCTCAGTTGAAGAACTTCTACGCCGTCGGAGTCCATCATGCAGCGCTCGCGTTATGGACGTACGGTGTGATCACACGAGCTGGTCGTCAGGAAGACATGCTTCCGCAGCAAGAAAAGGTTTATATCGATGGTCCAGAATCGATGGGCGTGCAACAGTACATCACTCTGGGGCAAGGCCTGCCAGTTATCCATGTACCGAGTCCGCGGGAGGGAGTGGCTGAAGCATCGATTGAGAATCCCAAGGCGAGTATGGAGGCTGCACACGAGATCCTGCAGGCCAACTTTAGAGACGGCAACAACATGGCTCCAGCAATCGTGGAAAACCTCTGTGTTTTGATTCGACAGCTGGGAAATGTAGCATGGGCAGTTGGACTGGGATGATTAGATTTATCTTGGTGGCATTTCCTGTGATATACCTCGTGATAAACTATTATCCTTATTGTGAATCGATGGAAGAATTGATGCGTATTAAACACCCGGAGACTTGCATGGAAGAAACAAGACACAAAATGTACTCCATTGCCCTAGACCCTTCAACGACAATGACAATACGAAACCCAACATATCATGTTGAAAGGGAGCCTGACTGAGAGTCTCCTTTTCTTCTCGCTCAGATGGAAATTAACAGCTCTGCCATTATATAAGTCAGATAACTTCCCTTGCAAGAACAAATCTCTACTGACTGTTAGTGATTGCCGCCTCTCAAGGCTGCATGAAAGCGCAAAGTAAGTGTTGCTGTCAATTTATAGACTGGTCTTTTTTAGCTGCTTCGTATATTGCTCGTTGAAGCGAGTCTTGGTTGGTCCGGTTTTGATAAAAAATTAGCTCAACTACAAGTATACAATAAACATTCTCTCCTGGTTGAAAGTAAATTCAGTAAATAATTACTCAAACTTCTACTATAGGCGTAGCTCAGTATCATATATGCAGCATCCTTGCTTGTTCATCAGCTTGTGGCTGTGCTGATACTTGTAGCCACATGAAGTTGGCAACTTCCCAAACACAGCTGGTCGTCTGATTTCTATTTTCCTCGATACATCTCTCCTGTCTCAAATACCATGTTGAATCAATCGATTTGCGGAAATGGATCTTGGTGATGAAGCTCATCCTCGGCCGCCAAAGCGACGGAAGACGTTTGCGAGTGATTTGTCCTACGATAATTACACCATCGCATGGATTTGTGCGCTGCCTATCGAGCTGGCTGCATCTCGAGCCATGCTGGATGAGATTCACCAAGATCTCCCCAGACGTTCAAATGATGATAATACCTATACGCTAGGAAGTATTAAGCAGCATAATATTGTCATTGCCTGCTTGGCCCAATATGGAACCAATAACGCAGCAAACGTACTGACCAACATGACTCGCACGTTCCCATCGATCCAATTTGGCTTGATGGTCGGCATTGGCGGCGGAGTACCGACCAAGATTGATGTTCGACTTGGTGATATTGTTGTTGGGACGAGGGTGATGCAGTATGACCTCGAAAAGGTCCTTGCAGGCGGCGAGATACAACGAATCGCAATTCCCAAAATCCCCAAGTCTTCTCTTCAATCGGCTGTTACGACTGTGCGAGGTATGCATGAGCTGCAACCTAGCCGAGTTCCAGCCATCCTCGAAGAGAAAATGAGAGATCATCCAGAATACAGTCGTCCAAACACACCCGACCGTCTGTTTCAAGCGCCGTATGTACACGAGGTCTCAGCGTTGAGCTGTCGCGAATGTGACCAGTCTCGGCTAAAAGAGCGAAAGACGCGAATACATGAGGACCCAGTGATTCATCATGGTGGGATAGCCTCGGGAAATCGGGTCATGAAGGACGCTACGACGCGTGATAATCTCGCTCGAGAGATGGACGTCATCTGCTTCGAGATGGAGGCTGCAGGACTAATGGATGTCTTGCCTTGTCTGCCGATTAGAGGCATATGCGACTACTCAGACTCTCACAAGGCCAAGGAATGGCAGAGGTACGCGGCAGCAACGGCCGCTGCCTATGCAAGAGAATTCCTAGAGGTTCTAACCCCGAGCGACAATGCTGGAGATCCTCATTGCACTATCATGTCAGCAGATCAAGATGTCTCTCCTGATCGTCGAAAACAGTTGTTAAAATCACTCAATTTTCAACATATCGACTCTCGTAAGACTAACATCAAAGCTGCCTATTCCAAAACTTGTCATTGGTTTCTGAGGCACCCCAATTATCTCTGCTGGCTCAATCATGAGAAGAGACAGCAGCATCACGGTTTCCTCTGGATCAGAGGCAAGCCAGGTGCCGGCAAATCAATCATTATGAAGTTCCTCTACACAAGGACGAAGAAAAGAGACCAACACCAAAAGGTACTCACGGCGTCGTTCTTTTTCAATGCCAGAGGGGAGTACCTGGAGAAATCTGTTTCCGGCATGTATCGTTCCTTACTGCTGCAGCTCCTTGAGGGGTTTCCGGATCTTCAGCAAGTTTTGGATGACTCAGAACTGGTCCCTCGAGACCAGATAATATGCCCTTCTTTGAATACCCTCAAAGGCCTTTTCCGCGCTGCAGTCACTTCTCTTGGAAGTAGATCTTTCACTTGCTTCGTTGATGCGTTAGATGAATGTGATGAGCAGCAGGTCATGGACATGGTCGAATTCTTTGAGGAACTGGCTGAACAGTGCGTGGACAATGGCGTGAAATTCCAGATCTGCTTCTCTAGCCGCCACTATCCTTACATTGATATTCGATTCGGTATTCGATTGACTCTGGAGAGCCAAGTTGGCCATACCGAAGATCTGGATGCTTATATCAAGAGTCATTTACGAATTCAAAATTCAGCCCTCATCGAAGAGCTCAAACCAATGATACTCGAGAAAGCAGCTGGCATCTTCCTTTGGGTTGCTCTTGTGGTTAACATCTTGAACAAAGAAAACCGCCGCGGACGCATGGCACTCCGAAAAAGATTGGCAGAAGTGCCGAGCGATCTGCACAAACTCTTCAAGAATCTCTTAAGAAGGGACCAGGAAAATATGAAGGAGCTACTTCTGTCCATTCTCTGGGTTCTCTGTGCACAACGACCACTACTTCCCGGAGAGTACTATCACGCCCTTTGGTCCGGGTTGGCACTGGAAGATCTAGCTGATCTTGAAATGCCGGATATTGATGCATCGGATGCTAGCGACTGTTTCAACAGATACGTCATCAGCTCTTCCAAGGGTTTAGCTGAAATCACCAGAGGCAAGCAGCCCACAGTGCAGTTCATACACGAGTCTGTACGAGACTTCCTCATCAAGGATAAGGGCCTTTATGAGCTATGGCCAGAGCTTGGAGAAGATTGGGAAAGTCATGGTCATGAGACACTCAAGCTATGTTGCCATGCATACCTTGCCCATCAAAAAGCGAACGAATCTGTATCTCAATCACCCTGCGACGCTACTTCAACTGCCAAAGAGCACATGCTGAAGAAATACCCCTTTTTACAGTATGCCAGCCTGTTTCTTCTCAGTCACGCCAATTCTGCTAGTGATGTGATTTCTCAGCAACAGTTTCTCACTGAATTTGATGTGTCTGGCTGGATTCAAATCGTCAATATTTTTGAGAAACACAAGGTTCGAAGGTACAGTCGGAATGCAGATATTCTCTATATCCTTGCCGATAGAGGACTTTCTAACCTCATTCGAATAAGGATGAGAGATAATCCCAATATCGATGTTCGAGGAGAAAGATACGATCATCCGCTTCTAGCTGCCATGGCCAAAGGCAACAAAGACAGCATCGCAGCTCTCTTGGGTCTTTCTTCGAGCATCTGTGACGGTATCGATATTACATATGGTCTGAGTAGCAACATGGACTCGGTACGATCATATCACACACCTTTTTCGTGGGCCTGCGAAAATGGACATCTCCCCATTGCCAAATTCCTTTTCCAGAAAGGGCGTTACGTCAATGAACTGTATGACGAAAGCTGGACTGGTTTGATAGGGGCTTCGAAGAACGGCTGCATTGATGTGGTGAAGTGGCTGATGGAAAAGGGTGTGACTGTTGGAAGGAAGGACCAGGATGGCTATACACCGCTATACTGGGCTGTTTCTAGAAACAATGAGGCTATGGTACGACTACTGCTTGGGGGAATGGCAGACATTCGAACAGAGAGTAGCTGGTTGCTACTATCATGGGCTGTTGAGAAAAGTGATGAAGTCATAAAGCTCCTAGTCGAGAAAGGGGCTTATATCGAAGCGAGAGGCATCGGGCGCCAAACACCTTTACTTAAGGCTGTTGAACTAGGAGCTGTATCTGCAGTAGAGCTGCTACTCGATAAGGGGGCAAATATCGAGGCGAAGGGTGATTATGGCCGAACGCCTTTGTCATGGGCTGCTGCAAAAGGCAACGAAGCTATGGTGCAGCTATTACTGGAGAAAGGGGCGGATATCGAGGCAAAAGACGATGAGGGCCAGCGGGCTTTAGTGCACGCTGTCAAAGAAGGAGCCCTATCCGCGGTGCAGCTACTGTTCGAGAAAGGGGCAGAGATTAAATCGGAGAGCCATTTAGAGCGCACACCATTATTCTGGGCTATTTTCAAGGGAGATGAGGCTATGATACAACTACTATTCGACAAAGGGGCAGATATCGATGTGAGAGATAATGAGGGCTGGACGCTATTATTTTGGGCTATAACGAAAGTTCATGAACCCATGGTGCAGCTACTACTCAAGAAAGGTGCGAATATCGAGGCGAGGGGCCCCGGGGGCCAGACACCATTGTTTTGCGCCGCTATACAAGGGCTTGAGGGCATTGTGCGGTTTCTGCTCGAGAAAGGGGTAGACATTGAGGCGAGGAGTACGTTGTTTAAGCGAACACCGTTGCAGCAAGTTGCTAAACATGGGTACATGGGTATGGCGCAGCTCTTACTCGAAAAAGGTGCCAGTATGGAGATGAAGGATTACAAAGGCCAAACGGCGATGCAGCTTGCAGCTGAGGCTGGGCATCAGGATATGGTGAGGCTGTTGCAGTTGTGGGATTCTGAGAAGTCTGTAAGTGGGTAGCTTGTATATAGTTATCAAAAGCAATATAGAGTTGGATAATAGTCTACTATTTTTTCTAAAACTTAGTATCTGTATTCTATTCTTACTTGATATAGGTACTATACGTAGGACGTTAAGCCTCACAAGTACCGCAAGTGGATCTCAATTCCCGGCCTATCCGATCGGGAACTAAATAGACGAGATCTCAGCTGAGATGGTGACGTCGTCTCGGCGATAAAAGACAAGACCTGAGCCTCTTTTTATTTTTGCTTGTTCCTGTCGATCACGGCGTGTTAAAGTGGCTTTCACATGACAGTGTCTCTTAAGAATCTGTGGCTGCAACCATAATCTAACAAGGGCGGCTGAACAAGTGTAACCCTTTTTATATCTCTCCTATTTTCTCACCTTCAGCTTTTTCTCTCCTTCATACAAACAAATATGGCGTCAGATACATCAACCACTCTCGTGGTAATAACCACGGCTCTCTCGACCATCGTCTTTCTCGTCCTCGCCCGCGCATTTCTCTATCCTATTCGCCCAAAGTCCATCCGTAACCCGCTCAAGGAGAGCATCTACGACAAGGGCAACGCAAAAGAACTAAAGAATCTCGTCTACCAGCCTGATCAGTTTCCCGGCGCTCGAGATGTCGAGACTCCAGTGAGCACATCTCTCAAACCTGATGTCCTCTGAACTATGTGCTAATATTGTCTGCTATAGTATGGAAGTGTTCGCGTCTACGAATTTGGCCCCGAAGATGGTGAAAAGGTCCTCTTCGTTCATGGCATCAGCACTCCCTGCATCACCCTCGGCCCTCTAGCACTCGCCCTCGCCAAACGAGGCTACCGTGTGATGCTCTTTGTGAGTCTCCTTTCTATTCAGTCACTCACATTCATCTCAACTGACTCTATCCTCCAAAGGATCTCTTTGGTCGTGGCTTCTCTGACGGCGTCACTGATCTCCCTCACGATTCTCGTCTCTACGTCTCTCAGATGCTGCTCGTCCTCGCCTCAAGTCCCCTCGCCTGGACCGGCACAAACGCCTTCCGTCTCGTGGGATATTCTCTAGGCGGTGGCGTCGCTGTTCACTTTGCGAATGCCTTCCCCAATCTCGTGCGAGACCTCGTTCTGCTTGCTCCTGCAGGCCTCATCCGCGCCGCCTCCTTTGGCCGTGTCTCTCGCTTCCTCTTCGTCTCTGGCCTCGTCCCCGAGCGCATTCTTGCTGTGGCTACGCGCCGTCGTCTTCAAAGACCCATCGCCTCTTCTGCTAACGAGCCTTCCATAACACCCAAGACACCCATCGAGGCCATCACCACGCCGCCTCTCAATGTCGCCGAGGCAGAAGTCACCTCAGCGCCTGGTGAGGTCGTCACACCGTTGGAGCAGCGCGTTACCGAGTACGTGCGCTGGATGGTGATTCACCACCACGGCTTTGTTCCAGCTTTCATGTCGAGCATTCGCTTTGCACCCCTGACAGAGCAACATGACGCCTGGGCCAAGCTGTCCAAGCGTGCTCCTGGCACTACAGCAGTGCTGTTGGCCAAGGCAGATGAGATTATCAACCCGGACGACTACCGCCGAGATGCGCTGTCTCTCGTTGGCGGTGAGCAAAACGTGCGCTGGCGCATCCTTCCGGGTAGTCATGATTTTGTCATGACCCATCTTGATAACATTCTCCGAGAGCTTGACGATATGTGGACCATAAAGGCATGAGCATTTGCATGTAGCGAGGTTGCGTTTTTACATTTTGTTTCATTTTATAGCAGGTTTGCAGCATAGCAAGACACTGTTGATCACGAGCAACGAGCGCAGGGAGTTGGGTTACAGGCGACGGGACCATAGAAATGAAGCACAGATGATTTTAATTCTTTACTTAACTCTATACATACAAGAAAGGACTGTTATATCCCTTAGCCTCGATTACTGTTCCCGTGAAATGATTATCCGGTTTATATTGGTTTTTGTGAAAAACGTTGAGTCTAAGTTATAATTATAGAGTAGAGAGCATTTGACTTTCACAAATTCACGCCAAACTCATAAGTACATGATCTGAGCCACCTATTTTCGACTGCGTAGCCTATAAATGCCACTTCTAACGATCCAGGGCTTGGCTTTGACACTGTAGAGTAATATTAGCATCTTCAGCAACGATTTCACCGACCACCAAGAACTTACCATATGCCAATAAACACCCCGTTTCTTCAACAGCTCTAAATGGCTGCCTTGCTCTAACAGCTGCCCGTCACCCAGCACGAAAATAACATCCGCATTCTGCACCGTGGCCAATCGATGGGCTACTACAAGCATCGTGCGGCCATGACTGGCCCGTTCGAACGCCGCTTGCACTAGCTTCTCACTCTCCGAATCGAGCGAGCTTGTGGCCTCGTCAAGCAGGAGAACCTTGGGATCACGAATGAGAGCACGCGCAATCGCCACGCGCTGCTTCTGACCACCTGAAAGTGATACACCCCGAGATCCGATATTGGTATTATAGCCTTCCGGAAGAGACACAATAAAGTCGTGGATAGATGCATCACGGCATGCCTGGCGTAGTTGTTCGTCTGTGATTGATTCGGGATCAACTCCGAGTAATATGTTTTCTCTGAGGGTTCCCTGGAAGAGGGTGGCTTCCTGAGCAACGAGAGAGAAGTATTTGCGGTATTCGTACACGTTAATGTCGGTAGCGTCTTTGTCATTCAGAAGAATCCGGCCTTTGTCCAGGTCGTAGAATCTATTCATCTCAGCACTGGCATCAGTGAGATGCCTAAGGGCGACTTACCTCTCCAGCAAGGATACAATCGATGTCTTGCCACAGCCAGATGCGCCTACAAGAGCAGCAAACTGCCCTTTCTGGATCTTAAGGCTGAGTCCCTTGAACACGGACGTGCTTCTAGTCGGGTACTTGAAGTAAATGTTGTCCAGCTCGATTGACATCCCACCGTCCGTATCTGGAATCTCTTGAGAGGTTGACACCTTGTCACGAAGTCTACTCTCTCTCATATTGAGGATACGGTTTGCAGCCGCGGTTGTTAAGGCAGCATTTGGGCCAAAGCCAAGAGCTTGTCCAGCTGCCTCGCTGCCGTTTGTGATTGCCACTATCAAGTATTAGCATAAGTTGTCGAAATAGACAGGCCCTCCTGACAAGGCTTCATCCACCGGGACAGGAGATTGCGAAGTCTTATACTTACTGAAGCACACAAAGAACGCAACAAGACCGATATCGCCTCGAGAAAGCAGCCGGCCACCCCACCAGAAATTCAGTGCTTGGCAAGCCATGCTGGCGCTGTCGGAGAAACCAAAGATGAGGCTCACCCACCTGGCCTTTTTGTATGCTGAGACGACATGTTCGTTCAGCAGAGTCTGGTATCGCTGGCAGATAGAATCCTCAAGCGTCAGGGCCGCTACAGTCCGGAATGCCCCAATCGATTCGGACGCAAACTTGGAGCTCTCCGCAAAGACATCGTTATTCATCTTTTCAAAAGCCAGCTCGTACCGGAAGCGCCAGTAAGCCGAAACGATCATGATGGGCAATACCACGCAGCCTGCCACAAGAGCCAGCTTCCATGCGAAGGCAAAGGCAATGGATATCGCCCCAATCACGTTGAAAATGGCGATGAACACACTCGACATGTTGAATCCCATCAACTCTTCCAACTGCTTTGGGTCTGTCCCGATTCTGGAAGTCATTGTGCCGTGAGAATGCTCTTCGTGGTCAAAAAAGGACGTCTTCTGGAACATGATAGCGTCAAAGTACTGCTGTTGATACTTTGCGCGAATGATTCCACTCATGGTTGTTGAGATATAAACAACAGCAAAATAGCTGACTCCGACACCGATAGCCAAAATCACCCACATCAAAGACCAAAAGTTGCTGTCCGATGGACCCGAGCCAACTTCTATGTCGTTGAAGGAAACGATAATCTTCCCGAACAGAAAAGCCTGCAAAGGGACTCCCGTTCCTACGCAAGCAGCAGCCAGGAGTGTCAGGTAAAATAGTGCCCAAACATTTCTCGACTCGTAAAACAGCCGACCGAAACTGGCAAAAAGGTTTCTGTTCTTCACATTAGACACTTCTCTGTCCATATTGGTCTCGGAGGCTGCAATGCTCCTGACATTGGCCAGGCCAGGCTTGTCTTCGTGTTCAACAGACTCATAGCCTGCCGCGGTGGGCTCTCCGAGTGACAGTGACTGGGCGTGAACAAGGCCAGAATAAACACCACCATCGATAGCAATCAAACTATCATGTGTTCCTGACTCTACAACCTTGCCTTTCTTTAAGACAATAATGCGGTCTGCTTTCTTGATAGTAGACAGTCGATGGGCTATTGTGATGGTGGTTCGGTTTTGAGCGACCCTATCGAGGGCCGCTTGAACAATCCGTTCCCCGCGAACGTCAATAGCACTCGTGGCCTCATCTAAGATAAGGATGTTCGGCTTTCGTACAATAGATCTTGCAATAGCTAGTCGCTGTCTTTGACCACCAGAGAGCTTGGCACCACTGTCACCAACAACGGTGTCCAGACCCTTTGAAAATATTAGCATACGTTTCCAGTAACCTTTGGTCGAGTTTGACTTACATCAGGTAATTTGTCGATAAATTCATCGGCAAAGGCCTCTCGGCAAGCTTCCTTGACCAGTTCCCTCTTTTTGCTTTCAGATTCGTCCGCCCATGGACTTCCAATTAAGCCATAAGCAACATTTTTGTAAATGGTGTCGTTGAAGAGAAATTGTTCCTGCTGGACAAGTCCAATCTGAGACCTCCACCATTTAAGGTCGATATCATCCAGAAGCTCTCCCGATGTGGAGATGCGTCCACGAACCTCGATCGGGGGCCCAGTGTCTTCAGGTGCGGTTTCTGCTGGATTTTCTGTATTAGCCTCCTCCTCCTTGTTGTTGTTATTTTTCTTCTTTCCGCCCTTCTCTTTCTCGATGGCCTTGGCCAAGACGTGTTGATCCTGCAAAGTATACCATCTTTGGATCAGACCAACAATTGTGCTTTTACCAGATCCAGATGGTCCAACCACGGCGTTGATTTTGCCAGCTTCGATGCGAAGATTTAAGTCATCCAATACTTGCACATGTGGCCGGCTCGGGTATGCAAAAGTAACGTTTTCAAAGACAATGTCCTGTGATGATGACACTTCGGGGTCCTTTAAGTGGCCTTTCGGGGGTTGCGGTGCATCAATGACAATGAAAAACTCGCAGGCGGCAACAGTTGCTTTTCCCACGGCCAGTAGAGGCGTTGATGTACGCTCTAAAGACAGAACAATCATCATTACAGAAAGCAAAACCCTAAAGCGGTCAGAGTATGAGCTTTTGCCAGACTGGTACACTTACACAAGGACGTCTCCCACGTTATCCAATCTTCCTTCAGCGTAGGACTTGGCACCATACCAGAAACACAAGCCAAAGCCAGCGTAGAGCCCGAAAAACTAGTTAAATTGGTTAGAATCAAGATTAATATTCCTTCTGACGCCGGACTCTAGCCGTAACTCTGGAAGGATGCATTTCGGAAGGGGTAATATTGGGTAGTGATGCATTACACTATACAACATATTAATGAAAACATATACTTACTATTAGCCCAAGTTGAGTGCCAATAAGAGGAGAAAGCAGTTGGCCGTGTTTCTTCGTTTCCTCCACAAAGGTGGCATATCTTTTCGAAATACGTGACTCTGCACCACATGCGGCAACCATCCTAACACTAGCCAATGCTTCACTAGCAACTGCACCAGCTTTTCCTTCCGCCTATATTAACGTTAGTATATCACAATAACGGCTGAGAAGAGCTGCAACCTTTGTAACCCGTGCATTGACCTTGAGTACCAGGGGTAATATCGCGCCGAGTACAATAAGGAGGTATAGAATGATGGAAGATGTGACGAGGGTGAGGGACCAGTTATAGGTGAAAGCGACTATGATAGCAGCCACGATTGTTGAGGTGTACTCGACAAAGACACCCAATTTTTCCGAAATGCCTAGCTGTAGGACATTGGCCGTGGAAGTAATAGTGCCCGTAGCATAACCCGGGGGCATGGAATCGAGAACGTGAATGCTTTGTCCGAAGAGCCGTTCCAGGTAATGGAGTCTGATAGCAGAAGACAGCCTGATGCCTATCATCCGGAAGACGAACTGTGATGGAGTTATAAGTCGGCACAAGCCTAGATCTAGGTCAGAAGGTGAGGGTTACCTTGTTGATATAGTTCAGGATGAAACGGCCCAAGAACAAGAAGAACATGTACAGTCTGTAGATGTTGGTTAACGTAACACATTGATATTGTGGAAATCAACCCTGACATACGCTAGTTTATCGATACTCTTTTCAAACTCGCTTCGAGACGTTGTGTTTCCTGGCATGAAGTAGTCGGTAAACTCACCCACAAACTGACCAAAAACAACATTCATCAATGGGAGCGTTGCACCCGCTCCGATACATGAGATTGTGCCTATGGCATACGCAAAGAAATCCCATTTCTTGGCATACGAAAAGACTCGTAGGTAGTCATTGAAGTTAGCTGTCCGTTCTGGGCGGGTTTTGGCTTCAGCCTTTGCCTTGTCCTCGTTAACATCGTGTATTGGCTGCTCTTGAGGACTTGAAGACGCTGTAGTGGGTTTTTCGGTTGTATTCTCGCTCATGATGGCGAGAGATCATGAGCGCGTTAACACAGGGGTAGTTGGAGTGACACCCCACGCAGCACAGTTCGTTGTTTGTATGGACAGAAAAGGGAGAGGATGGAAGTACTTAATCGCAGAAGATGGCCATAAAGGGGGTGATAGTTGAAGATACGCTGACGCAGAAAACCATTAAGTGCCTAAAGGAAGAAAGAAAAAGATGGTGAGGAGGATAGGTACTAAAGGTAGGCAGATATCAAGATGTAGTTAGATGTTAGTTTACTCCCATAAAGGGAAAGTACGGACTACCTTAGGAAGCTGGGGGGTTCGGGTGGTGAGACGACGGGAGTAATCAAGACGCCAAGGTACTAAAAAGGATTACACGGTGACAAAAATATCTAGGCACTCTATATAGAAGCCTGGACATGCTTATTCACTACTAGTTTTGTCTTGGATTCTTATGTCCCGAGTATTTGTTGAACCATCTACTTGTATACGAGATACGACGGACTAAAACCATTCCATGGCAGCGTGGGACTCGTCAAGGTGCGGCAAGGCTTTAAATTGACGACAAAAGAAGCTGAGAAAGAGCATATGATCAAACAAGGGGAGAACCCTCTCACATGTCTCACTGAGGCCAGGGTGGGTTGAGAGAAGTAGTCTATGGATGAGTGCCTATTCTCAGTAGAGCGAATAAGTCGTATCATGGGACCAAGCACTCGCCAAGCTCATAGGCATCCATTCAATTCCCAGTCCATCGTCATGGATGTCGTTGACGGATTACCTCTTCATCTGACCCAGCCAATAGCGCCATCTTGGTTTCATCCCCCATCTCCATTCCTAATTTCCACCCACAGTAAGCTGTCGGGTTCGGGTCGACTCTAGAATCCGAGCTGAGCGCCATATGTGCCTATATTTGGTTGCATCTAAGTGCTTCTGTCGAATTTATCGCATTCGAGTATGAAATATGAAACCGTCTAGGCATGCATATCCCTTGAGCAGTACAGCCCTCCAAGGCCACCATGACACACAGGGATACATGGTCAATCAAGATACAATACAACGGCAATACTTCTCATCTCAGCCTCAAGTGGGTCAGGTGATCCTCTGGAGGGCTGTTCCGCTCAAAGGGATCCTATTAAAAGTACAACTACGGCTGGCTAACTTGAAATCTGTTTCGGGGGATGTTGAGTATATTTGTGACAACTAGCATTCGTTAAATTATACGATATGGGTTTACACTGCAGTACGACCGAGCGAGAACAGATGATGCTTCAAGTCATCCGGGTAGGGAGCTTGATTATCGTGGGTTGGGTTATCGTTTTTTCAATTTGGCCGTGTATTGGCTGGCTACCAGCTTCAGAAGCACCACACTTTAAAATACTCTAACAGACTGAGAATGAAATATACAACAAAAGAATAGCATGAAAGCAATATATGTCATCTTAAAATTCGTAAACGGTTCGTGATCGCATTTGCCCAGCTTCGTTGCTGTCTGGCTATAGGGTAAACCCATGATGTGCGTCCAATGGAAATAGATATGAATGAAGTCCATGGACGTCTTATCAACAGCTTGACCAGGGGAGCTACAGCGCATTGGCTACCCATATTTCAGGCCACAACCAGTAAATAATGCCCCGCCAAAGCTCCCGACTGGATGATCTCTCCTTGACTGATGAGTGCCCTGCAGAGATTTTCTCAATTGGCTTCCCGCTCAAGTGTGACGCATAGCATAGCATAGGCTATCACGCCGCTCTCATGACAAGACAGGCAGCCAGTCTCAAGTGGATTCCAGTTCCAGAGTTTCCAGTCCTCTGTGAGGGCCTCACGTCCTCCCACCAAAAAAAAGTTAAGGCATGAAGCCAAAGCCAGTCTCGGCCAAATTTCCTCTGGCCAGATCAACATTGACCACTACAAGGCCAATTCCTCTGTCCTACCAGTGTCAGTGCCCTCCAGCCCCTTCCTGTGTTGGCCGCAGGTTACGTCCTTCCCTCAGCAACTGCCTTGGCCCCTCCATCACAGGCTTTTCCCAGCCCCGCTACGCTTCTTCTACTTCCTTCCCCTCCACCACCACTGCCCCGCCTCCCACGATATCACAACAATCACTCGAAATGGCGCCCAAGACCAAGTTCGAGCTCAAGACCCCCAAGGGCACAAAGGACTGTAAGTTATAAGCAGTTGCATATATCATTCCAATCCCCAATAATCGTCTCTAACACTGCAGAAAGGGGAGGGAAAGGATATGGTCATTCGTGACCACATCTTCAACACCATCACCCAGGTCTTTAAGCGTCACGGCGGAGTTACCATCGATACCCCCGTCTTCGAGCTCCGAGAAATCCTCGCTGGCAAATATGGAGAGGACAGTAAGCTCATCTATGACCTTGCCGACCAAGGCGGCGAGATCTGCTCTCTACGATACGACTTGACCGTCCCTTTCGCCCGCTTCCTCGCCATGAACAAGCACATTCAGAACATCAAGCGATATCACATCGCCAAGGTCTACCGTCGAGATCAACCCGCCATGACCAAGGGCCGTATGCGAGAATTCTACCAGTGCGACTTCGATATTGCCGGCACCTACGACCCTATGCTGCCCGATGCCGAAGTTATCCGCATCATCACAGAAGTGTTCGAAGGACTTGGTTGGGACGGTGGATACACGATAAAGCTGAATCACCGAAAGATCCTCGATGGTATCTTCCAAGTCTGCGGTGTCCCCGAAGACAAAATCCGTACCATCTCCTCGGCCGTCGACAAGCTGGACAAGCTGCCTTGGGCCGACGTACGAAAGGAGATGACCGAGGAGAAGGGACTCGATGGCGAGGTCGCTGACCGGATTGGCGAGTGGGTTGTCCTTAAGGGCAAGCAGGATCTTCTTGAGAAACTACAGAGCACCGAGAGCTTGGCGGCTAACGAGTCCATGAAGAAGGGTATGGAGGATATGGCCCTTCTCTTCGAATACCTCGAGGCTTTCAACTGTCTGGATCGAGTGTCCTTTGACCTCAGCTTGGCTCGAGGTCTCGACTATTATACTGGCCTCATCTATGAGGTTGTCACACAAGGCTCTGCTCCCGAGGTCGCACCTGGTCACGAGAATGAAGGATCTAAGCCTCCCAAGAAGAAGGGCAAGAAGGGATCCGAGGACGAGGATCGTTCTGACGACCCCACAGTAGGCGTGGGCAGCGTTGCTGCTGGTGGTCGATACGACAATCTTGTTGGCATGTTCTCTGGCAAGAGCCAAATCCCTTGCGTTGGCATCTCTTTTGGTGTTGACAGAATCTTCTCCATCACCAAGGCCAAGATGGCTGCTGAGAATAACGGGGCTGTTCGCAGCAACGATGTTGATGTCTATGTCATGGCATTCGGAAAGAGTTTCTTGAAGGAGCGCATGTCAGTGTGCGCTAAGCTTTGGGAGGCAGGTATTAAGGTAGGTTGACTACACCTCATAATTCTCATTGCGTTGCGCAGATTAGAAAACTAATGACTTCATCATAGGCCGAGTTTCTCTACAAGGTCAAGCCTAAGCTGCTAGCGCAGTTTAAGGCTGCCGAAGCCAACGGTGTTCCATTTGCCATCTTCCTTGGCGAAGATGAAGTCGCATCAGGCAAAGTCAAGATCAAGGAGATGGGACTTCAGCAAGGCCACCCCGAGAAGGAGGGTATTCTGGTCGACATGTCTGAAATGGCCAAGGAGATCAAGATCCGGCTTCAGCGCAAGCGAGAGCTCGACGATATGACCAGACAGGCTGAGGGTCTACGGGTCGTTCACGGCATCAAGGGAGAGGATGCCCAGCCCGAAGCTACACCAACAGCGGCAGAAGCGTCCCAAGGAACGGAAGAGTCAACTCCCGCAAATCCGTCGGCATAGAATTACTCGTAACGAAATAAAAAAACAGTTGAAACGATGGCCAAGGCGTTGAGTGTTTATTAGTAGAAAGAGGCAGTTCAAGGAACCAATTGTATCTGTGGTGAATAACCTCAAGTCTATAGACAAACCACGAATCTCGAAAACGGAGAGACAAGTTGTTCCGTGATGCGTCGAGCTAACCATCATCGTCTATGTCGTGGGCCTAGCTCAGCCACCCCGGTTTCTCCTTGCGACAACAAGAATGACAACGATGTGCTCTTGATCGACCAAGCGGGGCTTCAAGGTCTCACTTCCTGCCGAAAAGCATCTAGCCTCTAACGATGGGCTTTCGAAAGCGTTACCTTGAACGGGCAACACTGGAGACGAAACAGCCCAGCTCTCTTGAGCGTCGACATAGACTGTGACTAGCTGAGCTTACGGCTCCAGCCGACGTTCTCGAGCAATGAGGCTTGAATGGGGACTCCGAAGCCAAATGGATGCCGAAACAAGAGCGGGGGAGCCATGCTTCGGGCCTTAAGCCTTAAATTGACCAGAAATGCAGGTACCAAGTCGTACGTACAGTAGCTCACAGCACACCACATCAATGCTCGCAACCGCCAATGCAACCCAGACGATCTCTGAGCCAGGGGATCTGCAGCTGCAACTGATGGCGAGCGGGATGGACCGCGTGCTCCTGGCCCGTGTTGGGTGTCTACCGAGGGCGTGTGAGTCCAACATTGGCTATCGGGGCGGCTCCCAGGATTCTCAGGATACCGACCTTCTGGAACCGAGACGCTGGCGTTCTGACGTTCACGCCACCATCATAGCCAACTGCAAGTGCAGCTCTACTGTCCAGTTTAGGTTCATGATGATTCTTCTCTATCAATCAGAATCCCACTACTGCGTCACTGCCAAGTTTGGTTGATTCAGTCCTCCCATGGACGTACTTTTGTCTCTTTGTCCACAAGGGTCTGAGTAGACCACAAGGAGAAAAAGAAGATGAAACAAAATAGAGGAAATATACCCGGATAGAGACAAAAGTCGGCTCCGTGGGCCTCTGGTTTTGGTCTACAGGAGGGACTGAGAGCATCGCACCGCCACATTTGGCACCCCAATTCGGTTCAATTGGGATCTCCAAGGTCGAATGGATTTGCTATTACGCTTCAAATCTTCCCATAAAATTCCTCCTACAGCTTTTCCCACATATGGCCAGGGACAGGCTACGAGAGGGTGAGGACCCCCCTTCCAGTGGATGGAACATGACTTAGCTGGACAGGGTCTGGAGGAGATAAAATTACGTGTTTCCCTTCGAGCGAGGGTAAATGTAATATCGAGATCGAGTTTATCATCCCCGGCTCATGTGAGTGCTTTTATGAGCGCGTAGTGGGTGGTGAATGTCTTTGTGTTAGTGTCCTCATGCTCGAAGGCCGATGTATGACAGACACTCTCTATCATTTCTTCTTACATACGCCAAGCCAAGTCCGCTCCCTCTCCTATATTCCCATAATCTCCTAGTTAAATCATACCAACAATTACAACAATTCATTGTCGTCGTCACAAGGACCATTACAAAACCACCTGGCAACCAGCAAAGAGCCCGGCGCCGCTGACACAAAGGACGAGACCAAGCCCAGCAGTGATCTTCGTTAGCCCCAGATCGGTATTCCCGACGACAAAGTAATATGGACGCTCTAATTATTTGACTTGTACTCGTCACCTGGACAACTTTGGCACTGGCTAGATGGTTCGTCAACGTGGCGCTCATATACTCAACACCAACCGCTTTCGGATATCTTGAATTCCAGTCGATTTCTTAACTACCCGCAACCACCATTATCGCACCAAGTTGTGTTTTTCGTTTGTTTTCCTTCTTTTTCTACTCTCAGAAACTCATTGATCCGTTCCAGGTCTGGCATCTGCTTCTATCCCAGCGCGTCTTCAGAGCTCAGTTCGGCTCTTGCAACTCCCTACTCTCACTTACACCCCGTGTCACGGAACTACATATCGACACATTGTCTTACCAATCAGCTTACAGAACGACTCAGAGTTGACTCTCTTTTCTCCTCCTTGCCAGGGGAGACCAACAGAGACACTCGCACGTCACAGACCTTTTTTTTGGCTTCTGTCCCACTAAGTCCCAGGCCACTTATAAGATTCGCCCACGAGGAGCTGAATCGACGAGGAGCCATTGCAGGTAACAACATATAGGCATATTGGCCACACAAACTTTGGCCACGCCACGCGCCGCCGCTCTCAGTCCGGACTCTTATATTGTAACGCCCCCGGAACAGCCTCTGCATCCACTCTGCCTCTGGACCTCGATCTTCACCCCGGATACGAGCCCTCAGCTTGGTTCTACTGTAGGATATCATCCATCGTCATGGCTGCTTTACTGCCTCAAGCAATTCACACAGCCACTTCATCTCCCTGGTCTTCACGAACCTCGTCACTATCCATGTCGTCGCGTCAAGAGACTTGCCGCGCTTCGGCAACTGAGACCAACTCGCCTGAATGGCTTCCTCAGTCACTCTCCGAGTCACTACATGTTCTGCCTTTCACATCCACTGAGTGGTCCAAGGTCATCGCCGACGTCAAGAGGGAGTATCTCAACCGCCGATACCGCCCTTGTGCAACTCGGTGCAGTGAGATCCTGGATAACCTCCAGGACTTCGTAAGTCATCTTGTACTGTTCACCACTAGACAACCCTTTAACATCGTACAGAGCATTGTTGAGCCAGCATATCTCATCTATCTTCACTTCTATGCCGCCAACTCACAGGAGATGCTAGCCCGGGCACTTCATCATGCTGCGCCAGCACGTACCACTCTCCTTCACCAGGCTCGCGATCACTACCAGCGTGCCTCAACTCTTATCAACGCCGCAGACTCAACCGTTGGTCCAGCACTGCTACGAAGACCATCGGGTACCACCACCACCCTTCCCAGTCTCCATTCTGCCGACAGCTCCGTGAGCTCCTATGCGTCATCAACATGGACATCATCTCACGGCATATCTCCCGCATCATCCATCTCATCGATCCACAGCGTGCCCGTTTCCAAACGAAAGAAGAAGCGGGTGACCTTTAGTGATGTGCCCATGGAACTTCTCGAGCGTCCAGACTCACCAACACTGGGTCTCGGTAGTCTCCTAGGACCTGCGCGTTCAACCTCGCCAGATCTTGTTGATGCTTCTGCTCTACCAGCACCTCTCCGGCCCTCATCATCGGTTCCTCGATCATGCCTCACCCCACGCTCCGCTCCAAATGAAACGGCCCCTACTTCCGAATCAGAGCTGGACCCTTTCCGCCATGCTCGCTCGGTCCATCGCTACAGCGCCCTCCTCACCAGTCTGCAGCGTCAAGTGTTTCGACATCTCAATTTCATCGAGGCAGAGCTCGGCCAACAACATGTCCCCACACCAGAGGAGGAGGAGACACCACCATCACCAACGACTGCCGTCGCAGTCCCGCCTGTGTCTGCCACGCCAAATGCGGATAAGAACCGCTCACCAGAGCTTCAAGCCCGAATAGAGCGACTACGGGCCAAGGGCTGGGAGCGTAAGCGATTTGACGCGCGTCGATATGCTGAGTTGCGTGAGAGTGCTGTGGCAGACATTGTCGACTAACTCAGTCTTTACATGAATTTTCTGTTGTTGATTTATCGATGTTTTATGAAAATCAAGCTGGATGGACTATTCGTTTCGTCATGTATGTATGCTTACAGGACTTTAATGATATCATGAGGAGGAATCACGCAATATCACGCATCGGGAAAAGTTGGAAGGTATAGGTAAAAACAGTTAACGAGGTCACTTATCAAGTAGGAAGAATAAAGACTGGCTCTTTAGTTTAGGACAGAAAGATAGATACCGCCATATTGTTTACTGGCACGAAATAACTTCTATAGAGCACATACTCCGCAGCGCGATTGAGTAACAACTTGAAATCACTTTGGCCTAGATATAATCAACTCTGATACTAGCCTTTTCAAACACATTGCCTGAAATCATATAAAAATGCTGTTCACCATTTGGCGATAGATGAATAAATCGCTCATGATGGATGACATACATCCCTTGTCTCATCTCTCATCCCTCTCATCTTTGTTGTTTCCGTCCTCTTACCGTGCCTACATTGGGTAGGCTCAGGCTGCCCCAGGTCACAGACGCTGCTGGTCGATGTGCAGCCATATACCCGCCAGGATATTTGCCAGTGGTAGTTGCAAACAACTTATCTTCAAGCCTGGAAGCTGCGACGTTTGGCGTCCTTCTCGACCTCTTGGGTCATGCGCAGCACTTCCCTCTCCTCCTTGTCGTCGGCGAGCTTTGCCCTGGCGACCTCGGAAAAGATTGCAGACAGATCCGAGTTCTCGGGGTCCTCCTCCAAATCCTTGAGCTTCTGAATGCGCGCCTGCAGCTTGATCTTCTCGATGATGCGCCTGAACCGGCTCCTGGCGCGGAACGACTTGATCTCTGGCAACAAGTTGTAGTCGGTGGCGTTCTCACCAGTGAGCCAGATGTGACCCAGCGCTTCCTGTGTTGAACTATTAGCTTATTGTTCTCTTGCCAGGACAATGACATTAGCCTACCTCGCTGGTCCAACGTTTGTCAGCATCGGGGTTGATCAGGCGCAGGATGAAGTCCTTAGCGTCATTACTGACGTCCTTCCAGTATCGCTCATGGAAGACAACGGAGCCATCAGTGCATTCCCTGATGAGGTCTGGCAGGTTCTCGCTTCGGAAAGGTGAGTAACCGCAGAGCAGCGTGTAAGTGATAACACCCATGGACCACATATCCACGGGTTTTCCATGACCCTCCTTTCGCATTACTTCAGGGGCAGCGTAACCGAACGAACCGGCCATAGTCTTAAGGGATTCGCCCTTTCCATCAAGCATCTTGGCAATACCAAAGTCGGCAAGCACAAGATCGGAGTCGACATCTTTGCTCAAGTAAAGGAGGTTCTCAGGCTTGAGGTCTGCAAGGCAAAGTCAGCTGAGATACAAAAGCACGGCTTCTCTGCGGTATCATACCTCTGTGGACGATGTTGTTTTTGTGGAGGAAATCGACGGCAGATAAAATCTGCTTAATCGTTTCGGCGGCATCCTTTTCGGTGAATTTGCCCTGCTCGCAAATACGGTCGAAGAGCTCGCCACCAGTCGCAAGTTGTGTGACAATGTAGAACTTGTCCTGGAAGAGCGAAGGGGGTAAGCTTCATGTGAAAGAATAAAGGAGGGGCATTGGGTTGGGCCAGGGATTGGACACTGAGCAAGGCCAAGCGGGGGTTTTGGGTTGAGCTTACCCTCGACTCGAACCAGTCGACAAACTTGACAATATGAGGATGCTTGAGCTTCTGGAGCATTTCGAGTTCGTCGTAGACCATCTGCTCGTTGCCCTTGACATTTCGCTTGAGGATGATCTTTACGGCGACCTTTCCTGTAGGGCCATCGGCCTCACGAACGACTCCATATGTTCCCGCACCGAGAGTTCGACCGAACCTGTACTTAGATCTGCAGTAGAAATCGATTGTTAGGGTCTAATGGGTTTGTAATCGGCAGTAGAGGGGATTTTTGGCTCGCGCACTTCTTATCGTAGCTCTCGGGCTGGCCGTGAAGCCTGTTTAGCATGCCGGTGACTAGAGACGTGGAAGTCATGGTCAGCAAAATGGTTCGAGGTGAGGGGGGAGCAAGCGGTGTGCCAGCAAGAGAGGAGAGAAAACAAGACGGATCTGAGCTCAGCACAAGATCTGAAGCTCAAAACGCCAAAGCGGGGAGAGGAATGAGGCTGCGTATAGTCGCAACTTACAACTCATGGTAGCCATCTTGGCGGGGTAGTGAGTGACAAGTTTGGGTTTTGGAGGTGGGAGCTGGAGGGGAAAGCGACGACAAGATCCGGTCTATATCGCCCTCTCGCTACCTAGGTAAAGCCGTGCGACGATGCAGTCCCAGGCGCAAAGAGCGATAAGATGCTAAGAATGAAGCCTCTGGGATAACGATAGGTTTGTAAGGAGAAAGCAAAGGTAGAAAAAAGTACGAATATGTAGAATGAAAACGAGACCTGGACCTCGAGAAGAATAGAAGGAACAAGACGAGCGAGGTCCTTATAATTAGCTTGCGACAACCTATGGAAGCTGCCACCCGGGGCTGAGGCGCAGTACTTGCCTGTGCTGGAGAGCTGGAGTCCCCCAGGGGCTGGTGCTGTCAGCATAGCGCTGGAACCCACCCTTGGGGACTTTAGCGCCAGCGGGGGTAGAGGGCGAATGTGGTTGGCTGCATGTGGGGTGTGGCTGGGGTATGGATGAAGGCATCGCCGGATCCATTTCCTGATTGTGAGGCTGACTGTGGATCGTGTTACAGATTATGGCATGAACTGACGGTTTTCGTAGGTTTGTGGCTGAGCAGACCAGCATCTCAGCCGTCGTTGTACAAATATCTTGAATTCACCTTCTCCTTTTGGACTTGGAGCAACAAATATGCCTTCTCAACTCGTCCAGCCCTACAAGGCTGCTTACGGGGATCTTGTTTGTCGAAGATCGACATTTTCTTGAAGTCTTAGGGAGGCCTCAGTTAGTTGTTAACATCGTTTGGAGAAGCCTTTGTACCGGACTACCTATGCAACACTAACGTATTACATACGCCAGCTACCTCCGAGCAAGTACGGACGTGCCATGCTAAACTTGTCATGTTATCAATACCTTTCTGGTTAGATACCTAGAACGGACGGCTGTTGCTCTTTAAACCATATGTTGCAAATGTAGAGGATCTAATAAGCTTATTGTTCTTTAAGTTGACCGTTACTCGGGCCTTCCTGTGTGAAAAAGGACATGGCCGGAGTGTATATTATTATAGGTACTTTGAATCAAGGCAACTTCCATTACCTGACGGCATGGACAGATCATAGAAAACCCCAAGACGGGCCATGTCACATTCATCCAATAGCACAACACGAAACAATTTATGGGTCCAGATCATGTCGACTTCCCGTTCTCTGCGGATATTTAAATACAGGTGTCGATCCTGACGAGACGGAGAGGACCCTTGCCGCTAGAATTGGAGCAGAGTACAGTTTGCAGCAGTGCATAACAGACGCTGACGGTTAAAGCCCGTGAGGATGCCCTACCTAAAGAAAACAAAAGATATCATGAATCCAATACGCAGTAACTGCTCGCGATCCCTGAGCCAATCAAAGCGAGTGTCAATGCTGTTCTCAGATTGGACGTTTCTTAGGGGTCACCCATAGGCTGTGGGCGCAGCGCCGCAAACGGCCCCTCCTTGGTGTTTGTCTGTTCCACAGAGAGAGCGCCCAACATCGAAACCTTCCACCTCCAACAACACAATATTCCGCCACGTCCTTACCTACCATACCACTCCTATTAATTCAAACCTTAGGAGCAAGTCTCGACGAAACACATCATGGCTGGAGCCACGCGGGATAGGCGCCTGGTTAAAGAGCTGGGCAAGGTTGGTCTTCCATCCCTTCATAGCTGTCATGGGTCATGGACTGAGCTGAACCAACTGACGCTGCTGGCGAACCGCAGATCCATAAAGACGGAATGCCACCAGGTATTACATTGATAGAGCGCGATGACAGTGTCGCTGGCGACTGGTTTGTCGACATTCAGGTCCTCGACGACAATCCGCTCTACAAAGACCAAGTCTACCGTCTCAAGTTCCACTTCCCCAAGATGTACCCTATCGGTCTGTCCGTCCACTATATACCTCTGACATTTCTCATCGTGTAGTTGCTAACCCGTCTACATAGAACCCCCCGAAGTCACATTCGATAAGCGATCCGACCGTCCTATCCCGATGCACCCACATATATACTCCAACGGCATCATCTGTCTAGATCTCCTTGGCCAACAGGGTTGGAGTCCAGTCCAGAGTGTCTCGAGTGTTTGCATGAGCATTCAAAGCATGCTCACAAGCAACGATAAGAACGAGCGACCCCCAGGCGATGAGGACTTCGTGCGAGGCAACAAACTGCGGCCCAGAGACATCGAGTTCCTCTACCACGATAACACCGTGTGAACGGATGATCGAATGCATGGGTATATCTTCTGCAAACAAATACATCGTGGCTCGGGTATCAACAGCATTCGTTTGGCGTTTAGGACAACCATCTGGTGAGGATAGGAGATCAGATCATCGGATATGACAATTGCATTTGCTGATGGAATACGGCGGCTGAGACTGCACGCTGCATAGGTCTAGGCTATCTATGGGTGTTGTCAGCATACAGACGATGTGGCCGTAGCATCACTTGGTGAAGAAGGCGTAAAAGGCTCCCTATATAATATAACGGGACCGACTATTAGATGCGCGACGGTTTATGATGGTTATGAGAGCTTTTCAAATTATCCTCTTATTGTAACACTAGGTTCCTCCCCTGTCAACTGAAAAATGAGCGTTGGTTCAAGTAAGTTTCGGCATAGTGTTCACAGGACCATACCGGGTGCAAGTGACATGGCATCTGTCGTTCGAAACTTTAGCAACGAAGGCCGTTGATGCTGCCTTTCAGACCAGGACTAGGGAGCATTAATAGACTCGTCCGTGGAATTATGCAAGCCTATTACCAGTATATAAAACAGTAGCCACCTCTATCTCGACCAATATTCAATGGCAGAGTGCTTCATAAATGTTCAACCTCAAAACACCATGCCCCAGATGAAGCCATCCATGGGAAGATGCAGCATCGGCCCCACCTATGGAGAGCTGCTGCAGTGGCTGGTCACAGCCCCCACTTTACTGCCGTCATCCCTAGAGCTCCAACGGCGTCGTCCATTTACAGGCCCGGGCATCCATTCTCACCTAGCCAGACTGTAACTGACTTGAGTTCACTCATCCCTCTCAAACATCCCTCGTCAACTCCGCCAAGCGCGTTGAGCTGTGCTCCCATGGCTCCTCGCGTGGAATTCAGCACCGAGCAGATTCGCAACAAGGCCAGGAAAGATTTGTTGTATCTGCTCGAAGGTGTAGGTAACCCAATGGCCCACCGCCTTGCCCCGCGAGCTTCACTCAAGCTACATTACCCATGTCGCGAGCTCAACTCACGCCTTGATCTCTACTTAGGTTCGCGGAAAGAAAAATGTTGTCCTCGATCGAAGCCTCGTTGGCCCAATCGGAACTATAGTCAAAGTCGCCGTCCTTCAAGAATATGGAGTAGATAAGTTCTTCGTCTTGGAGAATGACAATGCCGATACCAGCCAGCGTAATATAGTGTTTATTGCTCGTGGCGAGTGCGGTCGTCATGCCGAGACCATAGCAGGTTTGTGACCATTGCTCGTTTCAGGAGATTCCTCTAACCCTCACTCAGCCCAGATCAAGCGCATCCAGCGCGAAAGCCAAACGGCGCACGACTTTCACATCTTTTGGGTACCGCGCCGAACCCTCGTCTCCGACAAGCTCTTGGAAGAAGCTGGTGTTTTAGGCGATGTCAATATTGCCGAGCTTCCGCTGTCATTCTTCCCTCTAGAAAAGGATGTTCTATCTCTGGAGCTCGACGACTCATTTCGCGACCTATACCTCTCAAAAGATGTCACTCCCAACTTTCTTGTGGCCAAGGCTCTCATGGAAATACAACAAAATCACGGTCTTTTCCCACGAGTGATTGGCAAAGGCGATAACGCAAAGCGCGTTGCAGAGCTGCTCTCGCGCATGCGCCAGGAGCTCCTTGCTGGCGAAGACACATCAGAAAGCAATAAGATTGGGCTCACGCCGAGCACAACAAACGAAAGCGTCATCATCATCGACCGCGAGGTTGACTTTGTCACGCCTTTGCTCACTCAGCTTACATACGAGGGACTAATCGACGAAGTCTTTGAAATCCAGAATAACCAGACCAAAGTCGACACCACGGTTGTCGGTGCACCGGCACAGTCATCGGCCGCAACTTCACAGAGCCGCAAGCGAACTATTCAGCTAGATTCGAGCGACAAACTTTACGAACAACTACGAGATGCCAACTTTGCGATCGTAGGTAGCCTGCTAAACAAGGTTGCTAGGCGGTTACAGAAGGTACAGAGCGATTACGAAACCAAACACAAAACCAAGACTATTGCCGAACTCAAGGATTTTGTCAGTCAATTACCGGGATATCAGCAAGAGCAGCAGAGCGCAAGGATACATACTGGTCTTGCGGAAGAGATCATCAAGCACACCCGGACAGACCTTTTCAAGGGGCTTCTGGAAGTGCAACAGAACCTTGCAGCTGGAGCTGACCCCTCAAGCCAGTTTGATGGCATTGAAGAGCTGATAGCAAGAGATGCCCCGATAAGGGAGACTCTGAGGTTGCTCTGCATTTACTCGTGCATATCTGGAGGAATCAGACCCAAGGAATTTGACCAATTCAGGCGACTCATTCTTCAAGGTTACGGTTACCAGCATCTTCTCACGCTAAATAACCTCGAAAAGCTACAGCTCTTTTTGTCAAAATCCTCGCCTCTGGCTGGGATGATACCCATTCCAGGCAATGCCGGTGCGACGGGCAACAAGACCAACTACACTTATCTGCGCAAGCAACTGCGACTCATCGTTGACGAAGTCCAAGAAGACGACCCGAACGATATATCTTACGTGTATAGCGGCTATGCTCCCCTCTCGATCCGGCTCGTTCAATGTATTCTGCAGAAGCAATATCTGCTCTCGGTAACGAAAGGGAATAGCGCGAGCGCAGCGGGAGCACCACCGGGTGTGGGTACGCAAGGGTGGCAGGGATTTGACGAAGCAGTCAAGCATGTCCGCGGGCAGACGTTTTATGAGCACCAAAAAGGGGAGGACAAGGCCGTTAAAGCCAGGGCCTTGCTCTCCGGAAGCGGTAACAAACAGACTGTTTTCGTTGTCTTTGTCGGTGGCATCACTTTCACTGAGATTGCTGCACTCAGATTCATTGCAAAGCAGGAAGAAGGTAAGTACTCTCACGATCCCGGATATTCGTAAAGCAGTGGTCTGACTTTGTGCTCGATAGGGCGGAGAAATATTGTCATTTGCACAACATCGATCATTAGCGGGAACAGAATGATGGATACGGCGATCGAGACTGAATCATTTGCAAAGGAGAACGTGCCCGCTCCAACAACCTGAGATGTTAGCATTGTATGATACCTAGAATACCTATTGTCAGCTGGCTGGCTGCACTGGCGCATTTTCGGTGGCGTCTGAATAATTTGAACAGGGGGTATGATACAATACAGCTTCAGAGGCACAATTACTGCCACAAAGAGATGGACTCAGCCAAGAATAAACTAATCCTCAATAGAAAGGGCTCATTGTTGTTAAGAATCGAGGGCGTCAAGTGTCGTTATAATGAACCTTGGACCCACTTGCATGAGACGTATGATTCGTTCATGGCGTCGCACGTGATTCAAGGTCGCTTTCCTCACCTACCTATTTTGAGGGGCGACGATGGCTTAGACAAAGGAACCAACGAGTGACGAGTGAGCCATCATTGTGACCAATTCACCCCGAGTTCGCCATGGACTAGGTATTATCCTTCGAATCGATATCGGCATGGGCATATTCCAATAACGAGTCTGAATTGCGAATTCCTCTTACGAATTAGTCTTGGACAACTGGTGTCAGTAGGTCACTTGTATAGAGGCTGAATGCAACTGGAAATAAGCTGATCATGTTCAATAGCCTTTTTAATTGAACTCACCACCTCGCATGATGCCCTCTTCATCAACTCACTCATTCATAATAGTTCCTACGGCGTTCAATACTTCGACCCGTCATCTTATAACGTCCATCCAGATCCTGCCACATACCAACACCTGAAGAAAGCCTTCGAACCAACGCCGCTATGGGGACAGACTTTGGACAAAGCTTTCGTAAAGGAGTTGGGATTCGGAAAAGGGAAACTGGCGAAAAAAGCGTTCTCGACTCAGTACCTCCGTCGGAAACTGTCATTGTTCCTAACGGACAAGCCCGGATATCACCTCCTATCACCCCTGATGTGGTTTCAATGCCTCAGTCACGGCAGACCTCGACAGAAATAGCCTCGGAAATCGCTCCAGAGATAGTGGTTTGGACAGGAGACATGGACATCGATAGTTCCAGTCCCGCTGAGTCTGATGACGAGCTATCAAGCGTCCATAGTGATGTCGAGTGAGTCGTAAACCTCAACCCGCTATTAACGCACTCAACTATTAGCTTAAACTTTCAACGCCGACAAATTTCTGACAACAAAAATAGGGAAGGATCGCCTCATGTCGAGGATGATCCTACATCTCTGCAGACATCCGCTGTGGACGGTTCCGCCGGTTCTCTTCCCTCATCACTATCGAATCTCACAGAACTATCAGATCTCTCATCACTATCGTCGACGGAATCGAGCAAGGATACCACCCCTGCGCCAGTCGACGCCGATGGCGTACAAGACCATCAAACTGATGAACAACCCCAATCTCACCAACAATCACCCTCTCACGATGCTGAGCGCTACAACTTCAACATTAGACCCAAGTCTTCAATACCGACTGACGTTCCGTCGTACAAGTATGCGTCAGAATGTATATCGGCTGCCGAGTCGAGCAGACTCAATCCTTACGCCTTACATCCGGAAGAATATCACCTTCTTCGCCATCATATTTCCTATACACAGGTCACAACCTATCTGAACATTCGAAATGGCATATTACGCTTATGGCTTAAACGCCCTTGGATCGGCGTGACTCGACTAGAAGCAGTTGGATGTGCTAATGCTCGCTGGTTCGATGCAGCCAGTGTTTGCTACGACTGGCTCGTTCGCCGAGGCTATATCAATTACGGCTGCGTCCGGGTCTCCGAAGCCGAAACCGAAGATAGCGTTGCTTCAGTTGTTAGAAGACAGAAGATTATTGCTGTCATTGGAGCTGGCATCTCTGGACTTGGTTGTGCTAGGCAACTCGAGGGATTGTTCAAGCAGTTTGCCGATCGGTTTCATGAACGAGGCGAGCCGCCGCCCCGGGTAGTAGTGCTCGAAGGACGGAGCCGCGTTGGAGGTAGAGTGTATTCTCGCGAATTTCAAACCAAACCCAAGGAGCATTTACCGGCTTTTGAAGGGAAGCGACATACTGCAGAGATGGGTGGTATGATCATCACTGGGTTTGACAGGGGGAACCCTATCAACATCCTTCTTCGTGGACAGCTTAGCCTGCCATACCATGCACTGACGGCGGATACTACAATTTACGACAGCAGTGGGCGAGCTGTAGATCCAGTGCGGGATCAACTTGTGGAGAAGCTGTATAATGATTGCTTAGATCGAGTCAGCGAATACAAGCACAAGAATCAGCCGGCAAAACTCATCGAGGGTAGACGAGATCTCATCGAAGAGGGGCGGGATAGCCCAGGAGACGGCAGTAAGACGATGATCCAGGAGGAAGAAGCGGCCGCAGCTCAGCCAGATGCGCCACCGGTAGCTGAACAAAACGTCCCAGAAAGGGTCAATTTAGTACCAGTGTCATCAGACAAACTGACTGGTCGGGTGCATACTGAGCCTGGGACTCCGGCCACGACTAAAGCGTCCGATAAAGCCAAGCTAATGGGCTGGACACTCCGAGACTCGGCAGATGGGGAGAACATTGACCTGACTCCAGCAGTGAACGAAGAAGGGGCAACTCTAGGGTCCGTTCTTGACTCCGCCATTTCCCAGTACAAACAAATGGTTGGGCTGAATGCTCAGGATCACCGCTTGATCAACTGGCACATTGCCAATTTAGAGTATAGTAACGCAACCAGCTTGCACAACCTGAGTCTGCCATTGTGGGACATTGATGCAGGTAACGAGTGGGAAGGGAGCCACACGATGGTCGTTGGCGGCTACCAGAGCGTGGCTCGTGGACTGGTCCATTGTCCGACCTCACTCGACCTCAAGACCACGTTCCCCGTCAAGAGCATATCTTACCATACTGGAGAGGGTATGGCGTCTGCCGCGATCGAATGCGAGGATGGCTCAGTAGTTGATGCTGACGCTGTTGTCTGCACCATTCCCCTTGGTGTTTTGAAGCAGAACAACATAGCCTTCAACCCGCCTCTTCCATCGTGGAAGGCTGATGTTGTTGAGCGTCTAGGATTCGGCATCTTGAACAAGGTTGTTCTGGTCTATGATAAGATCTTCTGGGAGCACGATAGGCATATCTTTGGCGTCTTGAGGGAGTCGTCGAACCGGAATAGTACATCGCAGAAGGATTATGCCGCGAATCGAGGCCGCTTCTTCCAATGGTTCAACGTGTCCAACACGACAGGCCTGCCCTGTCTCATTGCCTTGATGGCCGGCGAAGCAGGATTCGAAACGGAACACTCAAGTAACGACAGCCTTATAGCCGAGGCAACAGATGTACTGCGCAGCGTTTTTGGGCACGACGTTCCTTATCCTATCGAGGCCATGGTTACTCGATGGGGCTCAGATCGATTTGCTCGAGGCAGCTACTCATCTGCCGCCCCTGGCATGCAACCTGAAGACTACGATATCATGGCACGGCCTGTTGGCAACCTTTTCTTTGCGGGTGAGCACACTATCGGTACACATCCAGCCACGGTTCACGGCGCCTACTTGTCCGGGTTAAGAGCAGCTTCAGAAGTATTGGAGACGTTGATCGGGCCCATTGAGGTACCAACGCCCTTGATTCTGCCTAGGGATTCTGTGCTATTGCGGAAGCGTAAGGAGCCTATCAAGGATCCGAAACCAGCAAGGCTGCAAGCGTACGAGCAGGATATACAGGCCCATATACTGGGAAAACTTGGAGACAGGCCCTCTCGCCCAGCCAAAGTAGCAGGTAATGCGTATATCCTCTACAGCAAAGATCTATTTGACGTTGCGCGCAAAAAGTGCGAGGAGAATCGCAAGCCTGGCAAAGGCGGTCGTGCCGTTCCCAACGAAGTCCGCATCATGACGTCCAAGATGTGGAAGGACGCTACGCCCGAAGAACGTAAGCCATATGAGGACCAGGCCGCTGAACAGAAGCGTGGATACGCTGATGCTGTTCAGGCGTGGAATCAGGCTACTGAGCAATGGGATCGAGAGGCCGCAGCTCTCAGAGCAGCGTACGAAAAGGACCACCCTCCCACTGCCGCGAGGATGGGAGAAATGCCTCGCGAGGCAGCGCACAAGCATCGCCGAACAAGGAATATTAGCTACGCGGAGGATCGGGATAGTGATGTAGGGTTTTGAGACTTGTCGTATATGCATTTTATACCCGTTCGATTAGGTCTTTGTCTGGCGTTGGGTTTTGCTACATTCCGATCGTCGTTTCGTTTGCGATGGCTGGTTTCATAATATAGTACTATAGGTGTCCGGCGTTGAACAGACTTGGACGCTTTGAGTCTGTACCTAGCGGTTCACAGGGGCAAGTTTATTTTACACATAAGAATTCAAAGTAACTCGTGCACAAGTTCTTCAACCATATTACTTTTCTCTTTTGTCGGATTGCCATGCATTGATTGTATGGGCTACTAAGAAATTTATTGAAGGCTTTGATACAATGGGGAAACCATTCGGGATGGTAGCCCGATGGCAATTGTTACAAAGGGAAGCATGACACCCCGGCTTGCACTCCCACTCCTTACATGTCGGCCGAAGCAGTAGCACCAGTGATAATCTCGACCAGTTCTCCGGTAATGACAGCCTGTCGGGTACGGTTGAAGAGAATCTGGTACTTGTTGATCATCTCACCGGCGTTCTTGGAGGCGTTCTGAGGATAATCAGTATTTGATGTGATTTTAAGAATTTGATAATACTCACGTCCATAGCGTTTCGTCGGGCAGACTGCTCGCAGGCGTGGCCCTCGGCAAGAGCCCAGTAGAGGGAGTTGGCCAAGCTGTACTCACGAAGGTTGGAGAGGACCTCCTCGTCAACCTCGAAAGAGGAGAAGTTGGCTAGAAACAAAAGACGATTAGAGCAATAATCTTTGGGGCGTCAATTCCGGCATGGACTCACGGGACTGCTGGATGGCCTCCTCGGAAAATGCCTCAATGATGGCAGGCTCGTAGGTCTGAGCGTTGACAAAGCTGTTGTACAGGATCTTGACGTCGGTGTACTCGGTAGGGAGCTGGATGACCTGGTCGGCGATGGCCTGGGCATCGGCAAAGGTGGGGACGTCCTTGCCAATACCAGCGAAGCTCAGCTGGATGGCCTTGGGGTTGGTTCGGGAGAGCTGAGCCTTGGCCTTCTCGCCGATGAGAACGAGGTCGAAGCCGGGACTCTGGGCATTCATCCTGCGGACGTATCGAGACAGACCAGAGTGAATACCACCGCAGAGACCCTTGTCGGAAGAGCAAACGATGACGAGGGTCTTCTTCTCCTCAACGTCGAGGGGCTTGGTCTCGGCAGACTCGTAGACCTCGTTGGAGGTCTGACCGTACTTGCGGGAGTCGTTCATGGCGCGCTGGGCTCGGGTGAGCTTGGTGGAGGCGACAATCTTCATGGTGTTTGTGATCTTCTCGATGTTCTTGATGGACTTGAGACGGTCGTCGATCTCACGGAGAGTCGCGTAGGTGGCGGCGGAGCTGGGGACGGCGGCCCTGGAAGCGCAAAAAAGGACGTCATCAGTATTTTTCCCTTGTCTCTTTCTTTTGATGATGATGTTGATATATGCCTCGGGTATCAATTGCCTCCGGTGAAAAGCATCTCGGTCGGTACTGGGCGTCTGCTGTTGACGTTGTGGCCGACGGTCGGAGCTGAAGAACGAAAGCTCCCTCACTCCGGCAAACAAATTCTTGATCCCGGTAGCCGGAGACAACCCACCTCCAAGTCCAAGGGGAGAACGGGAGGAGTGAAGAGAAACTTACCGAGCGTTAGCTACGGCAGCAGCTCGGAGAGCTGGTCTGGCGGCTCGCGACAACATCGTGACTGAGGATAAGGACGTAGAGAAAGAGCCTCTGCCAACGGTGGCCCAATTGATCGCGATAGACGAATCAATTGATGTGGATGGGGGTCGTGTAAGGTCGGAATGAGGTGTATTGTTGCTGCGGACCTAAAGCGTTTTGTTCGCTATTTTCCCGGGTAAATTAGGTAGGTAGCCGGAACTTCCAGGCACTTCAAGGCCTGCCCGCCCACGCAGAGGGAGGTGCGTTATGGTCACGTGATTTTATCATCTGTCAGTCTCCACTCAGCCGCTGCTCCGCTTACCTCACCTTTTTTCTTGCTGCATGCATGCATGACTAAGGCACCTGCAGGCAAAGCCAAAAGCTCTTCGGCCCCAGTTTTCATCCTCTTCCTTTTCACCCGCCAGCTAGCAGCTCCCTTCATCCAATCACATCCTCCCCTTCCAGGCCTGAACCACTGAACAGCGAGCACTGAACCAAAGTGGAGGGCGCTGTCCACTGTGCCTGCCTTTCACTGCCTTGTCTCTGTCGCCTCGCCTTTCCGTCGCCGGGTCCGGGCCTTAAAGAAACCAAGCAACGCCTCTCTCGACTTGTTCTCCCCAATCCCATTGTTGCTGATTCTCCTCTCCCCAGCTTCTGTGAATACCTTCAACCTCACCCTCTTCTCCTCTACAAGGCGTTGAGGGGGTTATTTCCTCCCGCATTTTTCTCCAATACCGCGTTTTTCCTCATTCAAAAAGGGCTGTTGTTTTCCCTTGTCACGCTCACGCATCTGAGATCCCAGTCCCTGACCTCATAGCACTTTGACTGGCGGCCAGCTGCAGAGGTCCAGAACTGACAACCACGTTCAACCTGCGCAACCATGAGCTCCAGCTCTGACGACGATCGCCCTCTTGCCAGGGCCAACGGCAATCATGGTAAGCCGCGCTTATTTCCTCATTTTTGGTCATGTTTTGCTGCTGTCTCTCGTGCTCATGAGCACTCGTCACGTCCGCGCTCAAAACAAAGTTTCCCCGAGTTTACTGGCCGCTTCCACCACAACAGCGCATGTCTTTACTAGTTCTCGTCCTAACGAATGTTGTTTCAATAGTATCCTCGTCCAAGATCTCGCCCGCCGAAGACCGTGCCATGGATAAGCAAGTCCCTGCGGATGCCGCAAAGACTGCTGGGCTGTCGGTTCGCAATGGTCCCATAGTAGACGAACCGATGGACGTCGATGAGCCGGTTACCAATGGTGCGGCCAAGCGCAAGTCGCGTACCTCTATCACCAAGGTTAACTACAAGGACAACGAGTCTAGTGATGATGACGCCCCTTTGGTTCGTATTCCATGATGCAAAAAACTTGCTGTGGGGCCTACTCATGCTGACCATGGTATCACAGGCCAAACGTCAGAAGCAGAACAACAAAGCCGCCGATTCGGACTCCGACGATGAGCCTATCATGAAGGCGCGAGGAAAGAAACTTCCCCCGTCTTATAAGGAGACCGCGCTTCCAGAGTCCTCAGACGACGATGATGAGTCTCTAGCTGTAAAGCTTGCCCGGGAAAAGCGTACCATCGAGAACAAGGCCGAAAAGGAGGCCAAGGCAATTCGCGCCAAGAAACCCGCCCCCAAGAAGGCTGTCAAGGAAGAATCTGACGACGATGCGCCTCTTGCCAAGTCCACTGCCGCTAAACGCCGATCCAATGGAACTACTACTAAGCGAAAAACAAATGGTGTCAAGAAGGAAGAATCCGATTCCGATGCTCCCATCTCCAAGAAGGCCAAATCTGCCGCGTCCGCGAAGAAGGGCGTCAAGTCGGAGTCCAAGAAGCCCAAGGAGAGTGAGGAAGACGAAGAAGAATTTGCTTGGTGGAACGCGCCGAAGAAGGAAAACGACTCTATCAAGTGGACAACTCTAGAACACAATGGTGTTCTATTCCCACCTGATTACGAGCCTTTGCCTAAGAACGTCAAGATGCTCTACGATGGAAAGCCGGTCACCCTTGCTCCAGAGGCTGAGGAAGTCGCCACTTTCTGGGTTGCTATGATGACTCCTGCATCGTCCCATCACCTTGACAACCCTGTTTTCCGAAGCAACTTCTTCGGCGACTTCAAGGAGTATTGCGACAAGTACGGCGTGACAGATGCTCAGGGGAAGAAGGTGGCTATCAAGTCACTTGACAAGTGTGACTTCTCCAAGGTATATGACTACTGGTCCGCCAAGATCGAGCAAAACAAGACGAAGAACATGACCAAGGAAGAGAAAGAGGCTGCCAAGGCCAAGAAGGAGGCTCTCGAGGCTCCATTCACCCATTGCCTGTGGGATGGCAGGAAGCAAAAGGTTGGCAACTTCAGAGTCGAACCTCCTAGTCTGTTTCGTGGTCGAGGTGAACATCCCAAGACTGGCAAGGTCAAGCAGCGTGTCACCCCCGAGCAGATTACCATCAACATCGGCAAGGAAGCCAAGGTTCCAGAACCTCCCAAGGGTCACCAATGGAAGGCAGTGCAACACGACCAAAAGGCAACTTGGCTGGCCATGTGGCAGGAGAACATCAACGGCAACTACAAGTACGTGATGCTTGGCGCTGACAGTGACATCAAGGGTCAAAGTGATTTCAAGAAGTTTGAAAAGGCTCGAGCTCTGAAGGAACACATTGACAAAATCCGTAAAGATTATACCAAGGAACTCAAGAGCGAGGTGATGGCGGATCGACAACGAGCTACCGCCATGTATCTCATCGACAAGCTGGCTCTCCGAGCTGGAAACGAGAAAGATACTGAGAACGAGGCCGACACGGTGGGCTGCTGCTCGCTCAAATACGAGCACATTACACTGGAGCCTCCGAACAAGGTCACATTTGATTTCCTGGGAAAAGACAGTATTCCATACAGAGAGACTGCGCATGTCGAGCCTCAGGTTTTCAAGAACCTGAAGCTTTTCAAGAAGGCGCCAAAGACCAAGGGAGATGACCTTTTTGATCGTCTCAATGTAAGTTCTTCGTGTCCTCGTATATGGCTAATGACTGACAAAACTTCAGACCTCCCAGTTGAACAAGCACCTGAACAGCTACATGCCAGGTTTGACTGCCAAGGTTTTCCGTACCTACAATGCTTCCTGGACAATGTCGGACTTGTTGAGGGGACTCAGTAAGGATCCTCGCTCGCGCGGCACTATTGCCGAAAAGGTGAAGCTGTACAACGACTGCAATCGCAAGGTTGCTATTCTGTGCAATCACAAGCGAACTGTTGGCGCTAGCCACGAGCAGCAGATGGCAAAGCTGGGCGACAGAGTAAGTTTGGTGTGAGCTGTATTGATGGCGGCATTATGCTAATTCCCTGCTAGATCAAAGGCCTCAGGTATCAGCAATGGCGAACTAAGAAGATGATTCTGGAGCTGGATTCAAGTCAGAAGAAGAAGAAGGGTGCCGCTTGGTTTGAGCGGGATGAGGAGCTCGACGACGAATGGATCAAGGAGCATCAGCAATTCCTGCTCGAAGAACAGCGCACCAAGATTACGAAGAAGTTCGAAAAGGACAATGAGAAGCGCAAGGCGGAAAAGGAGAGGCCACTGCCTGAAAGGGAGCTCAAGGAGCGACTCCAGGCCGTCAAGGAGATGGAGGCCAAGTTCAAGAAGGAGAACAAGACCAACAAGGTTGAGCCTGAAGGCCGAGGTGTCACCACTGAGAAGCTCTACAAGGCGGTGGAAAAGTTTGACGAGCGCATCAAGACGCTTGAGCTTCAAGCCGAGGACCGCGACGGCAACAAGGAGGTAGCTCTCGGCACATCCAAGATCGTAAGTGCTGCTGATTATCTGGCCGTGTGGGCTTCACTGACTCTTATCAACAGAACTACATCGATCCTCGCCTGACGGTTGTCTTTGCCAAGAAGTTTGACGTACCGATCGAGAAGTTCTTCTCCAAGACTCTTCGTGACAAGTTCCGATGGGCCATCAAGTCTGTTGAAGACGAAGATGACTGGACCTTCTAAGTTGTCTTTAGAATTTCCGGCGTACCAAAAGAAAAACGGGTGGCTTCTGGTTTGTTTGCTTTTACTAATTTGCTATTTATTCTGTTTTTGTAAGATTACTCTGCCGGTGCTCGCAACATGAGCAAGGGAGCAGAACAAGGGAGGCGATGGCCACAGGCGGATGCGCAAGCTCATCATATGCCCATGAGGCAAGATGAAACGGCCTCGAAGCGACAAACAAGCAGGCGCTGAGGAGCGAATTACTCGGAGCATTTAGGGGGTTATGGCGGCAGAGACTTTGTTACTTTAGAATTCATATATAGAAGCACCGCCGCGTTGGTTCCCAGGGGGTTCTTTGGACCGGGGGGTTAAGCAATGGATCTCTACGTATATTTTTAAGACAGCTTAGCTCTAGTGACGAAACGAGTACCATTGCTGACTGAAAATACATTGTTTAGTGTAGGAATATTGAGTGGACATGGACTGAGGATCGAAGATTCATATGCATAAAGTAGTGTAAATATGAGTGAGTTCATGTTCTTCTAAAGCAGCTAGTTACTGATTATAACAACTGGAGGTTGTCCATCTAACTTGACGTCTATCTAATTCTTGAATCCCTTGTGATCTGTAAGCCCATTGCGCCGTCGCTAAAAGCAAAAGATAAAGTAAAGCCCTCTAAGTCCCATATGCATGCAAATGCTCAAGTTTTGAAACAACGCCAACCAATCGTGTCATCCCAACAGGTATCACATCCAGTCTTTCCAACATCCAAAATTACCATCGTGCCGCCTTGCAAATATACGGGCTCACACCTTACGGTGTGCGCCGCCAAGTCATATCATATACAGCGAAACCCGTAAGGGGAGATTTCTTTACCAAAAGAATCTGCCGGCAAACGTCATGATGCCGGCTAGGAAAGGAACAAGAGCGAGGACGCTGTGCGAGGGTCGCACAGAGTCGGCGGCGTGGTTCTCAGCGGGGATGATCTTGCCCTCGGCGTTGAGCCTCCAACCCTCGGGGATGGCACCTCCGGAGGGACGGGAGCCGGTCCAGGGCCATCCGGTCTGCGTAGCAGTGGCGGGACTGCCGTCCTCGGCGATACCTCCGACGGGGACGTTGCCATCCGAGGTAGCGACAGTTCCCTGCGCCGTGGCTGTGACAGTCGGGCCTTCACCGTTTTGGTTGCCGTTGACCTCTCCGCCAATGGCCTCGATCGACTCCCAAGAACCAGACGTGTCCTTGTACTTGTACTCATCGCCGGTCGAGTAGTCGACAACATTCAGGGTCTTGACACGCATGGTGAAGGGGCCCTTGGAGTAGTCGGTTGGACCACGCGCCCACTTGACGGTGCCAGCAGCGTTTGTGTTGGGATCTCCGCCGGCCCAGGCGCCGAACTTGACCTGCATCGGGGTCTGAGGATATTGACCATCGGCGGCGTCGCCGGAGTTGAGGGTGCGGACAACGGTGCCTCCGACCATCCAGAGGATGCGGTCCTTGTTCCAGTCGATGGTGTATGTAATCCACTCGCCCTGCGTGTTTGTCACTTCGTGGAACTCGCCGCGGTTGTAGTCGGTGACGCGACCCTTGCCAAAGTAATTCGACTGTATCTCGTCGTTATCAGCGCCGAGCCACTCGATGTCGATCTCGTCGAGCACGTTGGACTGCAGCACGAGCGATGAGACGATGCCCGCGCCGGGAGCCGCCTTCATTGTGATCTCGACGCGGCCGAACATGATGTAGAAGAGCGAGGCGAGTTGGGGCGCGTCGTTGGCGCGGGCGACGGTGAAGGAGACGCCCTCGTCGTCGTATTGAGGGGAGCCTGAGGCGGCGAAGGAGTTGACGGAGCCTTTGGTGAAGTCGACGTTGATGCTCATACCGAGGGCATCGTCGGTTGGACAGTTGGCTAGAGAGTTGTTAGCGTTAATGATAGACAATTGACAATTATAGAGAACATACTGCTATGTAAAGGATTGCATGAGCTCCATGTTTGTGCTGAGACGGAGCTGGCAAGCAGTGTGGTTGCAGTCGCAAGTGAGACCCTGGAAAGCCACCTCATGATGGGCTGTGATTGTATGTATGTATGTATGTACTGGTGTTGACGTAGAAACTATGTCCCAACCGCAAAGGGCCGAATGTTCAACAGGTCGATATTTGCTCTTCCCCTATTGTATTTCTCGGTACTCGACTGTCGGTAGTAGCACGGATGAGGTGACTCGAGGCCCAAAGGGGATGTATATGCGAGAAGTTGACGATTAAAAAAAAAAATACGGGTAAGGGAAAGATTTGAAGATCCAAGTTCCCGCAGGGACTCGACTCTGTCTAAAAAGAGATATATAATGAGCAGCCACGTCACTCGCATAATCACACTCACACCGGTTTTCCTTGGTTTCTGCTATATTGGGCTGCGTAATTGGCGCCTGTTTGACGCCAAGGAGGAGGTTGGGAAGCTTGGGTTAGATGTCCGTGTTGCCGGTGGTTGGGTAGCAGTACTAGCACTGATGGGAGACAGGATATATCTGTTTCTACCTACTATGTAATGAATTTTTTAAGGTTTCTAATATTACATATAGAATATAGCAAGACTCTCGTTAATATGCCATTCTGATTTTCTACTAGGTAGGTATCAGCATTGAATCCCAAATCACTTCATATAAACGATATCAATGTCCGTCCCCGTGCTTGAAAAGTCGGTGGCTGGACACGGGCCGAGTGGGGCCGCTCTTTCGGATCACGGCACACCGACGATGCCGTTTTACCCTATACTCAGGTACGACGATTGAGCCGCAATCATCAATATGACATTGAAGAGCTCCATGTACTGTTGATTCTTTAATTGTGCGGTCGATTTGCTTGGGATACTGGGCTTAGTGTGTGTGTGCTTGGTAGTCCATTTAAGTAATGTGTGCACGATCAATTCATTTACTCTTCTAACAGCACAGCACTAAGATGAGTCTCAGTCACGATAATTATGATACTAACCACGATACTCTTGACCCTATCTCCCATCTCCCATCTCCCACACCATGCACGCAGAAGGTGAATTCATGTCAAGTATGAAAAGTTAAACATATCAACACGCAAGCAGATAACGAACAAGTTAGGTATGGAATTGAAACATCAAAGCCTCCAACAAACAGTCTAGCCAGTATAGTAGATGCCATACTCCCAAAGCAAATACCATCAAACTACGTAAACTGCCCAGTTACGTTTCGCAGTTTACACTTCTCTTTACGCCTATGCCTCGATTATCCGCCAACCAGCCTGTCATGACCTTCGCATGAATCTCGATCCCCTGTAATGGCATGCTGCAGTTCATCCCTTATTAAGATTTCGCATAGAGAATTTAACTGACCGTTGACGCCTCGATCCGTTGGCATGCGGGCTAGATCTACCGTTTGCGATACATCTCTAAACCGCCTCCCTTGCATATCTCTGGCCCAAGCCAAACACTTACACGTGCAAGCCATGCCTCGGAGCAGCCCTTGCGTCAGCCTTCATACCTTGTTGCCATGCCTCTCCCTCAACGACTGTGGGAATGGACTAAATCCCTCTCATCGGATAGATATGCCTACGCTTATCAATCAGACCATCATCTCGATTGACGTTCTCCAAAAGTAAGCAGAACGAAAGCACCATCATGCCATGTCCGAGTAAAAGTGGCCTTCCCAAGCCCAGTAAGAACACATAGTGGGAAGAAGAAGCAACGAGAATACATCTCAAGACACAAGACGTCTACAAAACAAAAATCAGGGCTCTGTCAGCCCTAGGCCACACTCTCAATGGTATCCAACGACACATGCATGTGTAGCAGATAGCATAGGCGGTCCAGAATGCGGCTACTATTATTCGACTTAGCCCTCGCAGAAGTTGGTTGTATGACAGGTCAGCACATGCTGCACCCAATCAACAACTCAAGTCCCGTCGCGAAACCGCCTGGGCAGGAGAGAAACCATATCCCTCGCATTTGATGCGCAGGAAATCGATCTGTGGGCATCAATTGCTGCTGTTCTGGTGTCTTTTCCGGCTGGACATCGATCGAGTGGTACTGATCCCTTGCGTCTCCTCCATGCCTCATCACGACACAAGGCCATTCCAACTTGTCTTCTCTCCTCTCATCCTCTGACGCTGCATCTCGCAGTTAATGACAGTCGATTCCCCACATTCTGTGACCCAATATCTCGAAGCCTACATACCCTAACCCCACAAAGTGTACCCAAACCAACTGGTTGCTTACTGTACCGCAACCGATCCTTTCGCATGCTGAACCGCTTGGCTAAACCTCACTCCGTATGTACGTCGACATGCAAGGCAAGTAGTATCTCCAGAGGTGTGCAGCAAGCGGTGCACGACTTTGCTTGGCCTACCTCAACTTCCGACGTCAAAAAACGATTCGGCATGTTTCAAACGTCCACTTGGACATCTCTGGCGTTCTGAACTCCCCTAAGCTGATTGGTCCGATCCGTCAGTCTCGAACCAAGCACTTCAAGTTCCATACATCGGATGCAGTGCAGTAGAGTCTGCGCCTCGAGTCTCGGCACCGTATTGCATCGTTGCTCTTGAGTTCACACTAGCGATTCAAGACTCGGTAGCATGTGGGATACGACGACCAAAGTCAAACGTCAGATACTTTGGCTGCGACATAATAGATTGCTTAACGAGAGTTGTCCGAGCCCTCGCCCGAGCCCTCACACCTCTGAATCAGGCATGTACATAGTCGTGCATAATCATAGATAGTATAGTGCAGCTGTTATAGCGCATGGTCCTCGCATAAGTCGAATGTAATGAATCACATCATATCATGGTATGACATGTTATCAAGTGATTGCAAGAAATTTCAAAAGAGCCAAAATAAAATAAAATAAGATAAAAAAAATAAAAAAAAAATGACATGAGCGGGGATACAGCGACGAGGAAAGAGACTGCAAAAAGCAAAGACAGGGAAGGGAAAAAAGAGATAAGAGGAGAGAGAACAAAGCGATATCCAACGGCCAACGGACAAACATGGCAAAGCCAAGCCAAGCCAAGCCAAACCTGAACCTTAAGAGTGACAACCAACAGTGGGTGGGTTCAATCAAAGTTAAAACGAACTCGAAATGACAATCTTCCCGTTAATATTGGCAACTAACAATAGCAGCATGATTCAATGTTTGTTCCTAGTCGTTGCGGAACGCGCCTCGTCTCGTACGGCCTGGTCCGGGACGGCCGTGCCATCATCAATGCAACAAGCAATAATACGATAGATAATCAAGAGAGCGTCGTAAACCCGTGACTGCTTCTCCTTGGCTGCCCCAAAGCCAAGAACTGAATTGCTAAACATACACACACGTTAGATTTATTTTCGGGTTTCGCCTGAATTGAATTGAATTGCACCGTCGTATCGAGCACCCGCTTCGTCTCACAGGCCCAGGTATAGTAGCTTCTCAAAGCCCCATCCGCAGTACTGTGCTTCTCAAAGCCCCATCCGCCGTACTGTGTATATCCGTAAAACGCATAGACGCATCAAGAGAGCATCCTAGGTCCCAATGCCTGCTTACCAGGGGGGGCAATCAACTCCCACTCGTACTTACCGTACACCCGGACCTGAGACACTTCCTTGCGGTGTGAAGCAAAGTTCGCAACGGCGGGCTGTTTTCCTCTCTTTGCTTTTTCTTCTGCTCACGGGCCATGGCGGCAAAAGCACTACCCTCGGCTGCGGGAGCGTGGAACCACGTACGGAGGAAGGGCCGGAAAG
>JABFFF010000014.1:0-162382 GCA_013623665.1 Fusarium sublunatum
CTATATTTCCTAGTATATCCCCTCTATAGCTTTTGTTAGTTTTTTTTATATATTTTAAAGCTTAATATCTATTTAAAAAGGTAGGAAAAATAGAGTATTAGGTGGTATACCCTAAATCGTTCGTAGACTTTTGACCCCCAATTTTACGTACCGTCCCGAGCAGCTGGGAATGGAAATGATCCGTGCGTCTCTTGGGTGCGGCTAATTAAGACCTGCCCCTCCTTTCAAAGCAGCGCCCCAGATACAACATCTTAAAGCAGCAACGTAAATATTCTAAAAAAGCTGCAATTGAAAGAAGCCTTGGCTGCGATTACTGGTGGATACCTTTGATAGGGTGAATCCATCACGCCGTCCCGTGCCCGGGAGTCGTTGGTAAGAAGCAGACCGACTGTTCCCATGGCAGTTCCGCAACAGTCCTTACCCCCGCCTCCGGGCTCCATCTCCGGGCCCGGCGGAGTACCGGCGACCTTTTCAGCGCCGGGCATGTCATCGCATTCTCTCCAGCAATACCGCGTTGCTCTCGGTCTCGGCCTGGACGGGTATGTACCTCATGATATCGAAGATGCGTATCGTCTGCACGCCGTGCAAGACGGCGCTAGTCTGAATACGCCGACGACAGCGGGCCAGTTTGGTATACTTGCGCTGACGGCGATGCCGGTGCCTCCCGTGGAGACACAGCAGTTAGAAGGGGTATTTGGTATGGAGGACAATGGACAGGAACAACAAGTTGACCGGTCGAATGGACAGTTGAGTAGCAAGATTGTGGTTGATCCGCCAGATCTCGACGCCTGGAGGGAGAAGCTGTTTAATGTGGACGAGGTGATTGTGCTTACGCACGAACAGTAACACCTTCTATCCTTGCAATATCTGACCTCCCTTCTGACCATCTCTCAGATTCGAGACATATTTCCCACACGTAGACAATGTCTACTCGCACCGCTCAACACAGCGCTACAAGCGCAAGCCCTTCATCTCTCATTACTGGGACTGTCGCATGAAAGGTCGACCGCCAGGGACGCCAAAGTCAGATGACCCAAACAAGAAGAAGCGCAAGCGTAGCGCCCGTCAACGCGACCTGTGTGACGTCAAGATCAAGATCACAGAATACTTTCCCGGCGCGCAAATAGAGCTTGACAGCAGCAGTGGCAACAACGACAACATAGACGTGGCGGGACAACGGCTGTGGACGATACAGAGGGTCAATGGCAATGGAGGCAATGGTAAGGGAGACGGTGTTGCTGGGCCGCATAAGCATACGCTGGAAAAGAGTGATGAGATCAAGAAGAACAGCGTGCAGCGGTATCTGGCCAGGCAGAGGGATATCAAGCAGACAAAGGCGAGTTTACACACCCGAATATTGGCGTACTATAGTGAGAGATGATTCTGATGCGTATTATGATTTAGAAACCACCTACTCGAAAAGCTACAGGCGCTGCGCTTGTCACGGCTAAGAAACATGCCAAGGAGAGCGATCTAAAGCTCTACGCAGCATGCTTTTGGTATCTCTTCCATCACGTCTTTGGCATCATGAAATATGCTAACTCTATTATAGTCCTTTCTCTCAACGCATCTGGATCGCTCTAGAAGCAAAAGGCATGGCCTACCAATACTGCGAAACAGATCCTTTTCGACGCCCGCCTCAACTCGCTCAAATAGACCCTCGTGGGTGCGTGCCCATCATAAGACACGGCGACTGGTCATGCTCTGAGAGCGGGGTGATCCTCGAATACGTAAGTCTTTGAGAGCCGTGTTGCTTAGTTGAGAGATTGATGATGAGAAACATATATAGCTCGGGGATCTAGGACAAGGTGTATCCTTGTATCCCACAGATCCACGACTAAGAGCCCACTGCCGCCTCTGGATCGATCATGTAAGAGTTATATCTTCACTGTTTCAAAAGCACTTCTTTGCTAACCAGACTCAAAAGATCAACCATCGCATCGTCCCAACCTTTTACGCCCTCTTCCAGACTCAGGACTCGAGTCTTCAACAGAATACCACAGAGCGTCTACAGAGCAGCATAGACAATCTTGTTGAAGCTGCAGATGCACAGGTATGTTGAGAACTCCTCTCGTTTATAGCATGCTATCACGACCCTGTAACTGCCCGCAGGTAGCTTTACTGATGTGAAACACACCCTAGGGACCCTTCTTTCTCGGCCAAGCACTCTCCCTTGTTGACGTGCACCTTGCGCCTTTTGCTCTACGCCTCTCTCGGATTTTCGCCTCTACGCGAGGATGGTCGTATCCTCTCCTGGGCTCGCGTTGGGCGAGCTGGCTGGAGGCTATTGAGGGACATGAGAGTGTGAGGGCCACGATGAGCGGTGATGATCTATATAATGAGACGGTAGACGCATTGATAAAACTTGGTGAACGACATTCATAACTGTCTGGGATATATACAAAAGTAATGGCATGTAGAGCCAGGGTATAGTCTAGAAACGATGGTTCTCACCAACAACAAGCAACAATAATTTTGTCCTTGACTGGTTCGAGCATTCATAACTCATGATATGGGGTATTTGCGCCGTTTTACCTATTTGCAAGACAAGTCACAGAGCCCGTCGTGGGCTCCAAAACCATGAAGAAATATTCATACAACTCAGGATATCCCAAGTCACGCTATGTAGCTCCATCTGGTACAGAAGGGTCGCTTCTTAACGAACCTCTCTTTCTCCTCTTTACAGCATCCCACTTCTCCTCAACTGTCACCAGCTCACCAGCAAGCCGAGCCTTGACTCTGCCTTCACCAAGCTCCTCGAGTGTTTTGGACTCGAGATAACTTCTGCCATCGTACTCAATCCGACGTTGCGAATCAGGTAGGTATGCCCAGGAGAAGAGAGCTCCTACTGCTGCAACAGATCCAAACAGAAGAAATATGAGTCCCTGGCGGTTTTCGGCCTGGTAAGAATTGTTTATGCCATACACTACAAGGACAGCAACAAGACTGCCCAGCTTCCCGGCTGCTGCCGAGATCCCATGGCATACACATCGATAGCAGGTCGGGAAGATCTCGGCTGGTATAATAAACGTTAAAGTGTTGGCTCCTAGTGATACAAGTTAGATCACCATCAGACTGAACCAGGATTCTAGGGCTTACCAAAGTTAAACATGAAGTGGCAGATGGCCACAAACACAACAGTGGCTGGCGCACCTTTCTGCTGATGGACACCATAATAGACGCACCCGGTAATCACAAAGAAGCAGGCGAGAACAAGGAATGATGCCGTGAGCCATTGTCGTCGTGGGATGCGGTTGGCAAAGACTACGAAGCAAGCACTGCCCGCGATCGATGCAATCGAGACGGTCAAGAGATACTGCTTTGTTTGCTCGATCAGCACATCATAGATGGTGTTGCAAGGATGCGTTGCGTCGGTCGACCAAACTGGAAGTCCGTCGGTGGCCCAATCCGGCACTGTCGAATTTCCCCCGCGAAACGACGATGTCCAGCATTCGAGTTGATCGTCAATTCTGATCGGCTTGGTCGTTGCCCACATTGTCGACAATGTACCTCTGTTATCCAGGCTCATCCCATAAAACGAAACGTCCAAGAAAAACCATGTTGCCGCTGTGCCCAGAAGATAGGCCCAGTTCCCATCGCGGATGAAGTAGTTGTGGAGGTCCTCCCTCGAGAATTGGACCGGCATATCCTGCTGCGAAGGGTTGCTTGGAGTTATTTCGCCCCCGGGCGCATTTGTCCGATAAGAAGGTTCAATATGGTTGCCATTAGGTGAATTGATCTGATGTGTCGTTGACGCTTGGTTCTGGCTGAACTGGCCCATGGGAAACGAGCTCGGAAAGGGCTCGACGGCAGCTCCTTGAGGAGCGCCGTAGATTCTCTGAGTGTTTGCCAGAGCCACTCTCGGTTTGTTTCGGACCTCAAGACTGTATATGCCGCAGTCGAAAAGGAAGAAGCGAAAGATGATGGCGAGCAGCGCAGGCACCGCGCCAGAACCGATCACGATGCGCCAAACGCCATCCAAAGCCTTTTTACACTCCTCTTCATGCAGTCTGTCAAGACCACACCGCATACCCTGAAGATCGTGGCTCCGTTGGAAGCCAAGAAGTACGAAGAGACCAACCAACTGGGCCAGAGCCTGACCAATGGGTTGCATCATAAAAACTGACGATAGCATCGTAGCTCGAGACTGTGTACTGGACCATTCCGAAGTGATGACGGCGCTGAGAGGATATTCGGCCCCAATTCCTAACGTGTTCAGTCAGCATCAACCGCTGATGATGTTGGGATGAAAGCAGTTCACATACCAACGCCCATGACGAAGCGCCACCAAGTAAAAAGACCAAGGAAAGAAAGGTCATTGTATCCATGGCTACTAGTGGCCACACCAATCGTAGAAACAATAACGAGGACAAGCTCGATACCGTAGAGACGGGTTCGACCGTAGCGATCCGCAAGGTAGCCAAATAGAACCTGGCCGACGACGGAACCTAAGAGTGTGAAGAAGTTGATGAGCAGGCCTGACCACTCCGGACCATTGGGCCAGTAAACAAAAGCAATCGATGCAAGAATTACATTTGTCGAAAAAAGATTATACCTGTAAGTGTGTTAGAAGAGGTGCTGTTGTCAACTTGCTACGAGGCAGATGAGCGAGGAGGTCGACATAGTCGGACAACAGGCATTGTGGAGAAACTCACGAGTCTGTTAAGAAGCCCGAGGCACATACGCCCCAGATGCGAAAGTTCCATGAGTTCAGGTCGAGCTCGTAACGTAATTGTTGACGATCCTATTACACCTTTGTTAGTCTACAAGATCTAGTTTGCTGAGACAAGGGACCCCTATAGTGTGGTACACCGAGGACAAGTTTCGAGGGAGAGAGATAGGCGATGGATTCACGTACTTGAGCATCTTGTGACGGCAGAGCAGAGCTGTCAGAGCCCAGGAAGCCGCGATTCTGGCGCAGCGAATATCTCGAGAGAAGAGGCATGGCTTGCGAGGGAGCGACTTCGCAGCGCACGTCGGAAGATGGGATGGATGGCCTGAGTCTCAGTGGGAACTCGACTCGATCGGGCTGATTTAACGGAAGCTGGCAGCGCAACCGAGAGGTTGATATTGAGATTGCGGACAAGCAATGCCCAGAAATGAATAAGAGGCGACTCCGGTTCTGAGAGCCATGCCTCTGTTCAGTACAAGTAGATGGAAAAGATATGTCACCTCAAGTTGGAGCAGGCTGCGAAGTACCTTGATCTTTGGTAGGTAGGTATGGTGTGGGAGGCCATCGCAAAACTGTGTGGCTGCTATACGCCAAGCACAGGCACGTACGTTGGATCCGTCACTTCGTTAGTTGGTTCCTTTCAGCTGATGGCCGCTTGGCTGGGGTTAGATTGGCAGAGACTTTCGATACCCCGGAGGGAGAAATGGGCGGATCTCCAGGGGAGTGGGCAGCGTACTGTAACACGAGCCCAACTTTCTGGGGGCAGGGTGATCGCTGTGAGGAAACCAAGAGCTGACTTGCGCAGCGTGGGTGTTCTCGTGAGACCTAGACTTGTTGGCCTGTTTCGCGAGACAATTGACCAACTTGCGACATGTGCTCCTTGCCCATTGACTGTGGCTTACAGGCTTGCAGGGAGCTGGTCATTTAAGAAAGTTTCAACGATTTTCGAGAAGGGCACGTGGTGTTGAAGCTTGGTTGACAGGCAGGCAGAACGTGTGGGATGTTAAGCCCAGGCGATTTACATACCTCCACCAGTAGGTAAGCATGGATCGTGAGTTGACACAGGTGGAAGGAGGGATCAGGACAACTGCTAGCTAGATACCTACCTACCTAGGTATCTTACCTAGGCAGTTGCTCTACTATCAGTTCTATCCTCATTCCCAATAGAGGTCAGTCAACCAGGCAAAAAGACTAACTAGGCAGGTACCTCAATTCTGAGGCACTTGCAGGCGCGTGTTGTGTTCCTTCTACTCTACCTACACGCAATTCTTTCTTTCTTTTTCTGTAGGGAAACATCTGCGCTTTCCTTTTTCTGTGACTGACACCATCGCCAAAACTGTCTGCGCCAATGGCCTTACTCGGATAGGGGATGGCGTTAGATCCGATCAATATTCGACTAGGTGGGGGTAATTGGAGGCTCTAGAATCGCCAGCACTTACGCTCGACTCGAGGTGGGTAATACAAGACAAGCAACTAACTTTGGCTTAGCTCTACGGCGCTGCTTGGGCATGAGGTTCTTGGATCTTACTCTCCGTCTCATGAATGTATCTTGGGGACGCGCAGCGAGTGACCACCCATTGCGAGAGCTATAAGCACAAGATATCAGAATAAACACCTTCAGGCAGGCCGCCTTGAAGTCTCATATACTACTACGTATCTTCCAGCCGAACGCCGGTATACCGTAGCTCCCCAGGATGGACCCTTGCAAGCAACCATGACAGCCCATCAGAACATCGCCAACGCCCCCGTGCGTGATTCTTCCGCTATTAGTGGACCGCCAATCCAAGACAAGCTTCTGCCCATGTGGCGCCGACTCTTGGCTCTGAGGTGCTCGACGACCTATGATTGTCCCCGTGCTTGGGCCGACAACCTCTGTTGATGCGTTTCTTTCTGATGGCATCAACTGGGCCCTTCCGCAGCTTCGCAACGGGCAGCGTGCTTGTTTGTGAATGGCTAGCCTTGTAGTTTTGGCTGCCGCAGTGCCGACCGCCCAACGTCTGCTCGACCGACCGCGTCTGTCTGCCTTTCGACGATTTGCAATGGATAATGCTGGTCCGCATCTGTCTATCAACAGACAAGAGACACACCTCGAGGTTTTGTCTTGATCTCTGGGTCCCTAGGTCTTTATTCCTGGGCTGCGCTGGGGTGGCCAGGTACTGCTACGACTCTTGCTGTACTCGTTCTGTCCTCTTTCAGCATGTGTGAGCTTCAAGTTTACCTCGTCTAAAGTTCAGCACCTGGCGTTTGCGAATACACTTGTACAGAACTTAGAGTTGAGTCTATCTTCTGCCGTACCTGGGGGCAGGTGAATGCACCAGCAGCATCCGAGCTACCCATGCCAATCAAGTGCTTGGGTCTACCCTGACAGAATAGGTGTGCGCGGTGCCTCCACGCACTCGCCGCCCTGCTGTCGCGTTTGTCTTTGTGCCGATATAGGCATTGGCGATATCCAAGCCTTAGCAGCTAAGAGCGTGTCGAACCGTTCTTCCTTTGCTAGCACGAGCTTCCTCGCGATCAACTTTTCCGTTGACCGAAGCTCAAGCCAAGGCGTGAGAACGCCTTCAAGGCTAGTGATTGGGATCTTCAAGACTGCGTCGGTACCGTTGTGGTCGTGTCATGACATGTCCCCACCGCTCGGTAAGCCCAATCGCCCTCGACTGCTACCAGCGACAGCATGTCGTCCTCGGGCTCATCCTTTACTTCATCGTCGCTTGGTCGCCCGCCAACCTACGGACGAACATACGTCAGTCCAGTTGATTCCACCTGGACCCCGACCTCCGGCATATCAACTATTTCTGCTCCGACCACCGAGGGTTCCGGAACCGGGACCTCCGTGCTTGATCTAGGACCCCCGGGTTTCCAAGCGACAATGTGCGATTTCCACTCTAGTTGGTACAACTGGTGTTTCATATCGCTGATATTAGTGTCGTAGAATTCTGTTTCAAGACACTCCCAACGAGCGAGTCGTTTATCTGGGGCCCTGGGAAGTGGTGGGATCTGAGCAGCGCCGCGTGCTCTGGCAAGGCAGCTATCAGAATGAGCTTCTCGAACATTTCTGTGCGTTTTGATGCCGTGGACGCTATTGAGATGTAATTCCAGCTAACTCAATTCTCCCGCAGTGCCCTCAGATACCCCCTCTGATATATATCCCCATACCCTCCACTCGCGACATCGTCCATACTATGATCCCTCCGACATGGAACGATATCTCACCTTTCAGGAACCTCACCGAGTTCGATACACAACCGAAGAAGGGGTTTGCATACATGACCAGTACGTAACCGTCAGATACGAATTCACAACAGTCGAAAGCTCCATTCAGTTCCAGGGCGATTTGCGCAGGAAGGATCTGGTCGACTTTTACGATGTCGATGTTGTTTGGACCAATGTCCATGGCCGCACAGATAGCTTCGGGAAAATAAAGGGCATAGGCGCGATCCAGAGGCTCAAGCTTTGGCGGGATCGCTACACAACTTTCCATTCCCTTGGCGTATGGGCAAATAAGACGGATGGCCGGTACCGAGAATACGACATTCACTGTTTTGATGGTGAGCTCCGTGGACGGGATGACCGCGCAAAACAGCTTCGACTGAGCGCATCTGGGCGACGGAACAATAATGGCGAGGATCATCACTCACACCGACGCTTCTCCCTGCCGCATCGCATGCGCTCTCGAACCAGAACAAGCGACTCGTCAGAGCCAAGATCGATGCAGCACCAGACTCTTGACATACGATATCTGGCGATCCAATTCACTGAGCGTCAAGGTAATGAAATCATGAGAGGAGCAGCGGCTGTTCTGATCGAATCCCCCCTCAATCTTAACTGTCTCACGACATGTCAGCTAACAGTCAGACCAGCATACCAACGATTTATTGAGACATGGCTCTATTGCCACAGTTCGGACCGCGAATTCAATGGCATCCCGTTTCCGCCGAACCATTTTGAACTCCCTTCGCCGCAGATTGTGCCGGGGTATTCTCCCGATTTACCAGTATCTGGATGGCAGAACCATACGCTTGACTCGGTGCCAGAACCCTCTGATGCGACCGAAGCTACTCCTTGAAGAGCTAAAGCCGCATCAGATGCTCTGCCAGTGGTAACCAGTTGCACCACTAATCTGAACCACATGCTCATGCTGTAGTGCACGTTCAGGGTGGGGTGACATTTGTTGCAGGGTTTGACAGCGGGACAGCTCATTCTGTGCCTAGTTTAAGCTGTCAACTGTCGGGGAAACAGAGTGGTTTATTGGTAGCTGCCCATGGGGGATTAGCTGGTTGTATCGATACATGGTCCAAGTATACCACATGTTGCTGCCCATGGCCAGACTGGAGGAGTACATGCTTGGGCCCCCACATTACCCAGCTCTTTAACATTGACACCCCGCGGTATCTAGATCAGACCATGGGCCGTGTGTCGTCATTGAGCGGACAACCCACCATGATAAAACTCGAGCTCCCTTTCATCTCAATACTCACCCATTGAGCTCGCTCAAGTCGCTATATCGATCATGAAGGTCATCCTCGCCATCAATGCCGGCTCTAGCTCGGTCAAGATTTCGGTTTACACTGCAAACAAGAATGAACGCCCTCGCCAAATCGCAGAAGCTCAGGTCAGCGGCTTGACTGCCCCGCCGGCGACGATCAATTATACACGTCGCGACGAGAAGGTGGTCAAGGCCAAAGAGGTTGCCGATAGCGTCAAGAATCAGGAAGACGCGTTTGATCTGCTCCTCAAGACCTTTATTGATGACAGCGGACTTGAAGAGATCTCATCCAAAGACGATATTGCTATCGCCAGCCATCGCATCGTCCATGGCGGCGACTATGACCGGTCTCAGATCATCACTCAAGACACCTACCACCATCTTGAAGAGCTGAGCGACTTGGCTCCCCTTCACAACGGCGTCGCCTTGAGTATCGTCGATACATGCATTAGCGCGCTGCCTGGCACTGTCAACGTCGCCTGCTTCGACTCCCAATTCCACACAACCATACCTCCACACATCTACACCTATCCAATCGATATAAAGATTGCAAAGAGCAACCGTCTGCGCAAGTACGGCTTTCACGGTATTAGTTACGCTTTCATTACTCGGTCTGTCGCCGAGTATCTCAACAAGGATGTTGACAAGCTCAACATCATCGCTCTGCATCTTGGTAGTGGTGCGAGCGCATGCGCTATTAAGGACGGCAAAAGTTGGGATACGAGCATGGGGCTGACGCCTCTGGCCGGCCTTCCTGGTGCGACTCGGAGCGGCAGCGTTGATCCAAGGTAAGATACCTAGTCCCTGGAATGCAATACGTACCCAGAGTTCAGCACCCCGGCCCCACCCGTTCAAGCGGGATACTACTCTTGGTTATCAGATCATCCAGGAGATCCGGAACCGAGGGTGACGTGGGATAAGGGTCTCTTCTAAATTAAGCTTCTTGCATGCTAACCCCCGGTCAACCTTGCAGTCTCGTCTTCCATTATGCCTCTGACGTGGGAAAGCTGTCTCCTGCATCTACCAAGCATCTTCACATCTCACGGGCTGAAGAGATTCTCAACAAGGAAAGTGGCTGGAAGTCAATGACTGGCACAACAAACTTTGGAGTTGTTGCTGAGTCCGACGATCCTACCCATCGACTGGCGTTTGACATCTTTGTTGACCGTGTCACTGCCTACATCGGCTCCTATTTTGTCTCGCTGGAGGGCCGCGTCGATGCTCTAGTCTTTGCTGGAGGTATCGGCGAGCACAGCGCTAAGCTCCGGTCTGCTGTCGTCGGCCGTGTAGCCTGCCTAGGTTTCGCCATTGATGATGCTAATAACAATGAGCCCATCAAAGACGTCGTCCAAGAACTGGGCAAGCCTGATGCTACACAGCGGGTGCTGGTCTGCCAGACGGATGAGCAGTTCGAGATGGCAAGGCTATGTGCCGAAAAGGAGGATCTCTGGTAAGGATAGACTATGTGAGGAGGGGATGATGAGGCATGATAATGACTGGAGTGGGATAATAAATAATTATACGACTGAAATTTTACAAGCAGGTTATTGGAATACTATGCAAGGAAAATGAGGTGATCTAGTAACTAACAGTTGTATATGGGAAAGGTTCGATCTTAAACGTATGTGTGGGAACAGACAAGTGGCACTCGCGATGGGCATTCAAGATAAATAAAGTAAAGTAACAAGTAAATAAGAAAGCTAATGAGTTTGTATCATCTTGGATGATACAAAGTGCTGACTGGACTTAACTCGGGTTAAGAAGACTGAAGATGAGTTGCATATGAAAGAAGCATAAGCTCAAGCTGTCGCGTTGTGAGGCCGTGTCAACTAGGTGGGTGCCTGGCGCTGTGGGAAGAGAGTCATAAGATTGGTATTAGCAGTCCTTGTATATACATAGATCAGATCATAGTCAACTTGTTAGTTTCACAATAATCAGGTCATGTCACAATTGGTATACAATGTAATGTTTGGAAAGCAAAGTGGTATCAATTGTGCACAACTCGAGTGCCCCATCTAACTTTGTAGGCACCACCGATGGCACCTCTTCAACAACTGATAAAATCAACTATACATGAATGAAAAAAAATGAAGCAAAAAAAGAAAAAAAAAGCCATGCTGCCATCCTTTTGCAGCGGCAGCGGCGACGGTAAGCACCGTCGTGGCGTCAATCCTTTTTGCGCCCCAGTCTCAGAGATACCCGAGACGGCTCCCTGAGACAACCGCTCCAGATCTTGTAATTGAACAAAAATGTTGGAAACATCAAGTCGTAAACCCCACCAACGCCATGCGTCTTTTTCTGCCCAGGTTTGCAGCTCCAGTGGGGGTCCGTTCTGTCGTCGTTTATCTAAACCGTGTGATGTATGGAAAACCCATGCCGTGACGTCTTCTCGTGTACTTGCGACACATTCCATGTTCCTGAAACCTTTTTTTCTTGCAGAAAAAAGAAAACCAAAAATGAGAAAAAAGGAAAACGCCATATGAAGAACGCCTAGTAATCCGGGTTGCTCTCCTCATGTGTTCGTACAACGCCGTGATTGAAACAAGTCCGTGGGGAAAGATGTACCCCCGTCATCTGTATAGGGCCAGACGGGTCATGAAAAGCAAAAGGTTTTTGCGCCGAAACATGAAGCTGCCAGTTGGAGTAATTGTGGGAAGAGACTAGGATTGTCGGAGGATTAAGATTATCAATAGAACATTGCTAAGGGTTTTGGTGAAACGTCAGGGATGAGAAACCCGGCAATCAGACACCAGAACCCTCTTGACATGCAACCGCCATGGCAAGGGCATCTAGACCACTAGGGGTCCTGCCAGTGACAGGGCGGTTGAGAATTGGGAGGTTGCGGCCTCCCATATCCCAAGATCCACTGCTGACACTTGGTGAGGGTAGCGGGGGTGTGGGAAGGGAATAGGGATCCGCGTCGCGACGGCTTCTAGACGAGGATGTGCGGGTAGCGGAAGGGCGCCCGGAGGTAGAATTGCGACGAGCATCAGCCAGCGAGGCCCTGTGAGTGCGTTGACTACCGGAAGACCGGCTCTTGTCCTTAAAGTGGGTTTCAAGGTGCTGCTTCATGTTGTCGGCACGAGTAAACTTCTTCTGGCAGCCAGCAAAGGTACATTGAACAGCCTTCTCAGCGGTGTGGATCTTTGAATGCCTTGAGGCGTGACCTGAAGTGGTAAAGGTTTTTTCGCATCCATGAGTGTCGCGGTATCGGCAAGGGTAGCGCTTCCCGGGACGCTCGGGCATGGGAGAAGATCGGGGCTGGCTGACCATCTCAGCATCGTAGGAAGCCGAGCGGGAGCTGTCGGCGTAGGCAGTGTGCTTGGCGTCTAGACCGTAGTCCTGAGGAATAGTGTACATAACCTGCTGGCGGGGGTAGTAATCAACGTTTGGTGTCAAAGGCGACAAAGGGTCGTTGCTCATTTGCGAGTCGTAAGAGTCAGAGCGCAGAAGCTCGGGGGTATTGGGCGAAGAGGCATTGCTACCAGGGGTGGCGTAGGACTGGGTAACAGCGTAGCTAGGATGAAAGCTCAGAGGCGGTCGTTGTTGTTGGAGTTGAGGTTTTTGGGATGCACTTTCGTCGTTGAGAAGCGATACCCGTCGACCAGCAGCGTTGATAGCGTGCATTGTCATTGTAGCAGTTGTCACTATAAAAATTGAGTGTGGGCGATCAGAGGGTGCCTGTGCCTGAGCCTGTGCCTGAATGCGGTGACAATGCGGCCGTGGATGTAGTGGAGTCGGCCGGTAGCGAAGCGGAGCGGAGCTAAATAGGTGGGATGGACAAGTCGAGAAGCTTGTCTAGACTGGAGGCCGACGGAAGGCGATTGATAGCTCAGAATGCCTCCGCTTTTAAGAACACGAGACCGATGGGTTTTCTCGTGGTCAGTTGCGTATACCTGAAAGGTGACAGGGTAGGTTCGGTAGCCTAGGTATGGAGGACGCGCTGGTTGTAGCGGTGACGGCTCTCCAAATATCGGCAGAGACAGAGGGGTAAGTGTTTGATGTCGAGATCATGTACGAATGGTCTTGACTGAGTGACTTGTAGTTGGTTGGTTGGTTGGTTGGTTGTTTGTTGTTGTAGAAGCTGGTTGCTGAGGAATTCAGAGACAACTAGGGTCGGGGAGCAACAGTCGACGGACGGGGTAATGTGATGTACAAAAAGAGATGTAAAAGATATCCAATGGTATGCAACAAGGGCAAGAAGCAAGTAATGAGGATTGGGAGTGAGTTAGGTAGGTTAGAGTGAGTGGTTGAGTGAGAGAAGTCAGAAGTCAGAGAGCACCAGACAAAGCGAGGCTGGAAGTGATGGATGGCTGGAGCTTAAGTTTATAAGTAACCTGTTGGATGGGATGGCATGGCCTGGCATGGCATGGCACGCACGACAGAAAACAGTCAAGGGGAGTGGAGCAAAAGAAGGGATAGAATAGGGTGGGAATTCAAGCATGGGATTTTTTGCGCAACCCCATCGATCGATGGGATCGAGAAAAAAAGTCGAGTCTGCCCAGAGTTCACTACAGTTACGATGTTTGGACGTAAGTCTTAGCACGGCATGAGCCATGGACGTACCTGGGGTGCGCCGCTAACGACAGGTAGTGGCGTACGATTGGATTTTTTTTTTCTTGCCGGTTTTCTCAGCTTCTTGCTGCTTGTGCTGGCTACGGTTGTCTTTTTTCTCTCCGTAATTAATGGATGCCTGGGCGTGTGGGTAGTAACTGTGGCACCCTGGCCTCTTGGGAAACCGTAGTGGGCTGGCAAAGAGGCACCTGCCCTGAGAGTCATCAGCAAGCTCCCGCTCCGCTCCCCCCCTCACCATTTGGACGGTGCGGTACGACCGCTGAGAGTGGATGAGAGACGGTTTTGGACGGAGTTGCTTACAGTGGAGGTTAGGGGGCACGCAGCGCAGTCGGTGGGTGTGGGGTCGCTTGTTCAGGGACAAGGGGGCGTTTAGTTTATGCTCTCGCTCGCCAGAAGCTGCAACCAACAGGGACCCATCCCTAGTTGCTGCCCACTGCCCATTGCCTGCTTCTGCCAGGGTTAAGGATAACCGCCAAGGAACAGCAACCCAAAGACACAAGGCAGGAGCAAGGGCTTCATTTTGACCTTGACCTAGCGCAAGCCATCGCTATCGCACCCAGAACTCAAGGCACTAGCCCCCAAGTGATTTCTCGTTCTCGCTCAAGGCCTTCATTACCGTATATGGTCTCTTCACCTTCACCTTACCTCCGGCCTAGCAATGTCGATCACTCACAACTTCACCTTGATTCAGCGCCGCGGCATCCTGAGGGGCAGCGCACCACCATCTAGGTATCCAGCAAATCACAAAAATTTGCTGCCTCGGAGGTGGGCATCCTGGCCTAATCACGCGGGATTAGAAATGCCTTCAACAACATTAATCTCATCTCAGATTAGATCAGATCCCTTTGGCAAGCCAGTGTAGATTTTGCACTCGGACGAAAAACTCGTGCACTCGGCCGCATTGCCGGCTCAACGCGCTGTCACCAACAACAACAACGACTTACAGAGTAATCAAACAACATACATACCCGGCCAAGCACCTACACCTCCAGTAAAGACACTGGACTCTAAAGAGTTACACTAGTTACCTCTCCTCCGGAACGGCACTCCGGACACTGGACCCTGATTTCCCAGCCGTAATCTCGATCCCCAGCCTGTGAGGCGTCACCATGACGGATAGCGGGATCAGGGTGGCTAGTGAGCGAGTACCTGGGACCCCGAAACGCCGTACATCTCCAAATCGCACCATGGTGACGTCAAGCACAAAGCAGCAAGTCGTTAGCTATAGGCCCAGACTGTTAAACGTGCGCTATGGCAATTGTCCAACATTCAACCAGCACAACGACTCCAGACTTATGTACCGGCGACCCTTGACTGTTGTTGGAGCCACAACGGCTGCGCCAAAGCAAGACCTAAGCAAGTACGACAGAAACTCTTTTTCACTGCGCATGCAGGGCTCAATCTCATCGCCTCCAGGATACTGGCCGTGTTGGCAGGACCCTGCAAATCCCTTTTTTGTACCCCAGGGTCTTCCCATGCTCAGGTTCAACACCAAACGGAGATCATCAACGGGGGGACAAAACTATCGTGAGCATCTGTAGAAATTGCTCTCGACCATCAAAACATGGGAGGGAGTCTGATGATGATGGCTCACCAACGTGCCTTGCCAGTTGACTTTTTTGCTTCCCCGCTTCGCTTAACACCCAAGCACCAACACCATTGCCATTGCGCCTCTGCTGCCTATGCAACAACATGCGAGAGGGGGCTTTACAATCCATTGACTGAGCAAAGAGCTCCGTCATGGTGACAGCGCCCCGGACTCTCAAACGAACAGCAAAGAAACTTTCAGGGCTCACCTCACAGTGAAGTGGAGTCAACTCTGTGCCTTACTAGCCACCTTGGCTCTGGGGAACGTGCCCCGTCAAAATCAACCGGGCCCGTCCTTGTCTCAACCCAATGCCCGTTGCTGGCTGCGGGCGCCGAATGGAGCAGTCGGTTAGTGGGCCAACCACGCACAAACAACTCTACTGTAACCACTGCTCTGGACTAATTAAGTTTCTGGTCAGCTTCGCAAGCAGACAAGGTGGAGTCAGCCGGGGGACGGACGACAATCCCCTTTACGCTAACGTTTCCAGGGTCGTCCCCAAGGGTCCCCATCAAGTCCTAAGAGAGGAAACTGTGTCAACCAATAATCGGAAAAGATCGAGAAACTGACGATCAAGGGAGTTCAATTGTGGGTTCTGGATTGGCCCAGGTTCAATACCAAAGCTTGCATTGCCAGGCTGTTTATGGCCTGCACCAGCTGCAACACAACCACTCCTAATTGGGCTGAGGGGATGCGACAGAGCTGGAAGTTCTTACTACAGTACCGTACCTGCAAACGGATTTCATTGTTCGTCTCGAGGAGTTGATGTCTGCAGCTTTTCAATAGACACGCTTGGAGGACTGAGTGAGGATGGAAACGACAACACTCAAACGCAAAGCTGACTGAATTTGCTACATCAGAATGGCATCGTTTTGCGCGTTTCCTCACACCTTAGTAGCCAATCAACAGTTTCCGGACCCCCTCCGGAAGTAAGCGTGGGAACTCTATCTTACAGTATCCCCTTCTACTCTCTTCTTACAGGCTCCGTTACAGTGCTTTTACGATCGGTCTAGGTAATTCATTGTTTGTTTTTTCAACGCGGAGCATATTCCCGGCACCGAAGGGTGTCGCATTGAACGTTGTGAACCCTGGCGAAGACTTCTGACTTCGACTATCAGCTCAGGTGGTTTTCACCTTTCCCCATGTCAACAATGGGGGATTGTTGAAGGCATAATTACATCCAATGACACAAAACGACGCTCATTGACAACCTGATGAATGAGGAGGTTTCTACAGCGCATGCTGCTTGTGTCGTCCGTTGGCTCTGAATGGTCTGTTTTTGTTTTTTTGCTACATACTTGATGCTGGCCCTTGCTGGCCCTGCTTCTTTACACCCCTCCTGTCACAAGCTTGATTTCCACTTTGCAGCTGCGACGAGGTTACCTGCAGATCTTGGCCCGATGCCAATGCCGTATTTCCCAAATTCCATGATTTACCTACCAACTCGATCTGAGAAAGTAGCTGCCCTCCGGTCGTTTTGCTCCGGATAGCAAACCATATTCTACGGATCTCTTCCTGAACCCTGAAGAAGCGGAACTTTCAGGGTCCCTCCACCAGATGCTGAGACGACTTTCTGGAAATGTGTGGTGCAGGCTGTATCGCCCACCGACGTCATCAAATCTCAGCCAAGCTGCTCACCTTCATGCTTCAGCACAGAAGGCCCCATCTGGTGAGTTACGAATCATTGCATTGCGGACCTCATCCGTGCTTTCGGAGACTATCGACGTTCACCAGCTTCAAGGAGTTCAGGCTAGTAGTCTTGGGTCCCTTGCGGCGAAGCAAGGTTCATCTTCCCCAAAATTCGGCGGGGACTAAGACTAGACAGGGCAACAAGCTATCAAATGCTGGAGTAGCAAGCCCCTGCGTGCATATTAATTCTCATGACGCAATTGCTGAAAGATCTTGGTCAGGCAGGAACACTTAATTGCAATGCTGAGGAGCTCGTGCAATGGAAGCTGTTAGGTGTAGAGCGGCTAAAAATGGGAAGCAAGACAAGATCAAGCTTAATGGTGCCCACTCGTTGGCTGTCCGCCGAGCCTCATATTGTTTGGATGTATGCACCATTGCAACCCGAGCAACAATCTTGGTTGTGATACGGCGCGGTCACAACCAACGTTTCAAAACCGGGCCATTGTAGCCAAGCAATTGTGATGAGGGTCGCCAAAGGCTGGTTTCCAGAAGAATGGCACGAATAGCGTGAGCGAGCCCTGTTTGATCGGAGCCAGGAAGGGAAGAGAAGAAAAGAAAAAAAATTCGCAGATGACCGAGAGTCAGGTTCCTTGGATATGGTACACAAAGCCAGGGTCCTGTTTCTTGATGGGCGGGGCATAATGGATGGCGGCAGCGGGAAGTGCATCGGGTCCGACTGAGTGCGATCGAAGCATCGAAAGGGATCGAGTCAACGACGCTCAGTTGAGATCTCAAGTCTGGAGGGGGATCGGGTCCTTTTCTGGTTTCTCAGGCGTTGCCCTATGTGGAGCGCGCTTGGCCGGATGCCCTGGCAGACCAGCCTCATCGGTCCCGTCCGCGTGGCTCTCGAGGGTCCCACCGCCTCAGCGACCGACGGGCTGTGAGACCAGAGATATCAAGGGTATCAAGCCAAGGGGGTGTAAAGACATGGCACCGGAGGAGGACCCGAGAGAATCGGGGACCCACCTCAATCAAGGGACCCCGGTGATCCTTTTCTTAGACCAAGCATTCTCTCAAAATGTTCGGTCAAGCACACATGGCGAGCAGGGGCCAAGTCGTCAAGGACCAAGACAGGACAATAATTCCCAGTTTAGGGGACCTCGTCTCTGACGCCGCCGAACCATGATGCGATACTGTACCCTCTTTCGCTCCGTTAGACCCCTCCTAGTTGGAACGGTTGCTCCAGCTCGACCAATCATACTTCTGAATACAGAGCATCCCTCATTGTTTTGGTATTGATTGCCAGGCACAAGCGGCAACCTGCCGTACGCCAAACCAGTCGCTCGGAGCCCGGCCAGCAGCCAGTAGGAGCATGTCCGGTTGAGATGGGGTCTCGCTTGCTGGCGATCCTACTTGACGTCTTTGAGGACATTGCCAACTCTTTCTCTATATCAGCAGACTGAATGCCTGACAGTCGACAGATATGATCGGTAGGCATTCACTCAGGTCAGTATCATATGACAATAACAGTATCTACAGCTGCTTGCGTATGATGCTGCATGACATTGTTCTTGCAGTTTCTCCTGGCACCACCGACTTGACTGAATTTCATTATGGTGTTGTTTTCCACTACTGCCTATTCGGTGGCTCTTCCGTTCGGTGCAGGGCATAACTTCCAAGGCATTACCATGCATTTGTCCATATCAGGATTCCTGCAATAATATCTTGGGGCACTGGACCCTCCAAGCTTTCTTCCGTCTTCTCTGTACGGAACGTTGCTTTGATGTTTTCATCGCTTTGTTACTACAACAAGTTAGCTTCAAGCGGCCCCTAGCACCCCGAGCCATGATGGGATCACGTCATAGCGTATTTACTACCCGCAGTACGTATCTGCTTTTTCTCTTATTGGGATGAGTTGTGTGCTGTGGTTGGCTGTTATCAGCTCAACTAGCCTGAACTATCTTGAGCCATTCTTTCTTTACTCTTCTATCTTTGCCAGGCTGTTGATGCATAGGGTATCTAGGATGCAATAGTAACCCCTGGAGTGTTCACTACAGTCTCTCATGTTCTATCATTAACGGGACTGTCCTCTTTATTCACTAACTGGACACGAGAACCAGTGCGTCCAACTAAAGGTGCGTTGGTGTCCATTTGATAAGTCATGTCCTCGTCCAATACCCTAACTTGTCCCAGTGTACGCAAATACAATGAATCAAAGACAGCTTCCTCACACCTCGATACCCTGAAACAGGTGTTTCTGGCGGTGAGAAGGCATCCTTGCTCAGTCATCAACAGAGCAGGGTAGTATGCCCACTATCGGCGATCCATGGCAATACGACCCAATATACATACAATGGTGTTGATGAACCCAGTTACCCTGTAATCCGGGCTCTATGCACAGGAATAACCGCAACGGTACGCCAGCTTGCTGTCGCGGAGCCTAGGAGCCTGACCCTAGTGCCACTGGAAACGCAAAGGGTCTCTCGTGATGCCCAAGGATAAGAATACTTTAACAGGTCACGCTGGTGGCAGAGTTGACGATCACTGTCGATCGATCGAGATTTGTGATTGATATTTTCTCTCTGCTCTTGGGCCTGAACACCCCGGGTGCGGCATCAGCCAAGTACAGTTGCTGAACCAACCAAGGACTCTGCCTACCTTACATATTTTTCCTTTTTATGCCCCCAAAGCCGGTTCTTGCGCATTAACATTGCGCCTCATGGTTAATCACATTCCGGGCCGACCTTTTCATGCAATTAGGCAATAACACGTACTGCAAGTAATGAACTGTGATGAATTCAACCACGGTACCTACTCAAGTAAAGTCAAAGTCAAGTCAAGCTAAGTTGCCTTTCTCATTCTTCTCCGCTCTCGGGAATCGCAGATCCTCTCTACCTCAAACGCCTTATTCGCCAGGTCCCCGCACCCTTCATCTTATCAATTAGGTTTCCTTGTTGTGTTTTCCTTGTTTGGTGTAGCTGTATCGAACCATGATACGTGCGACTTGGGCGCAGCACTAGGTATTCCCCGAATCATAATCCCGACACTGTACATCATCGACGATGATGATGAGGACAATGCGAAAGTCAGGTTTTTTCCCATGCTGATTCTGAACTTTCCCATGATGATCACGGGCTCGTATTCTCCCGCCGTGCCCGGGTCCCTTGGTTATCTTGAAACTGCACTGTCGCCGTATCACTTGGATGCTGGAGGGCCCATCTTGGTTGCTCCCGTGTCAACGCGTTTGGCTGCCGGAAGCTCCGGCACCTTGAATCCACTGCCGCTCGACGATCCTCCGACCTGGGTGAAGCTACCGCCTTTGAACCATCGGTCCTCTTCGGCCTTGCGCTTCTTGCTGAGCTCTGCCTGCATCTTGGGATCAACCAGCTCTAGACCCTGCACGGGGGTAAATGCCAGTGATGATGCTGTGCCAGTTGCTGATCCAACGGTGCTGCCAACCCCAGAGGCTCGCAGTCCCCGTCCCCGGAGATCAATGTTGGACGCTTGACCAAAACCACCGATAGATGAGGCAGCACCGCCCACGGTACTGTTTCCGCCCCAGCCTTTGTTCTTGGCGCTGAGCTTTGCTCGTGTGCGCTGGTCAACCTGGATGCCACGGATGCGACCGTCGTTGGATTGTCCGATCATGCCCATGCCAACTGTTGACTCGCCAGTGCCATATCCGACTTCATTTTCTTCCTTGCCGAATGCCATGCGGTTCTGTGCCTTGCGGAGATCAGTCATGGCGAGTGCCTCCTTGGCTTTGCGAGCCCGTCGGCCACCTCGTTTGCGGGAAGGTTTATCGTCTGGAACAGGGAGCGCGCGTTGTCCCTTGTTGGGCGGTGGTTCTGTCAGCTTCTCCAGTCGTTCAAGACAGGCTGATTTAAGCTCCTCTCCTGTGGTGCCGTCTGGACTCGAGTGTATGCGATCAACACGGGCAGCTAGGACTAGCTTAGCTGACACAATTCTCATGGCCTGCTTCTTCAGGTCATTGGGAATACCCCGGATCATTTCCGAGTTGTAGAGATATCCCTGCTGCCGAACACCGATGTTTGTAGCCAAGCCCGCATGCTTCTTCTTGGAGCCCCAAGAGGCGATGTTGCAAGCGGGTGTCTTGGATAGACCTGTAAGTCCGCCTGCGGCGTTGAGAAGTTGTGCAGCTGTAAGAGAGCCGATGAGGGCTGTCAAGTTGGGCGCGAAGATGTTCATGCGCGACTGGACGTATTCTGTCAAAGTCTGCTTGGCCTTGTGGAGAGCAATAACCATCTCGCACGCCCTCACAACGCGCTGCAGCTCCTCTGGAGTCATATCATGGCCCTTTGATGTTGTCGCCTCCACCGTCACAATCATGAGCGAGGGCCCGTCAAGAACCGACTTGAGGGTAATACCCAAAGGGTTGTTGGTCGAAGTCTGCAGAGCCTTGATGCTCTCCGAGTCCAGAGGGCCATTGCCCAGGATGGCAACGACCTTGGCATACTCGAGGGGTGTCGTGACCAGGCGCTCCAGCTCAGGGAATCGTGTCGAGTAGTGGTCGCGAATGAATTTGTGAACCAGAGCCACCTCTCCGTCGATTTGGGTTGAAAGACTATTCGACTGCGTTAAGAGGTGATATTCGGGATGGTCTTCGATGTTGCCGAGGTTCGTGTTTTGGGTCGCGGCTTGGGATCGATAGTGTGCGATTTTCTGTAGCGTTCGAGGCAATACGTCAGGGCTGTCCGTCAAAAGAGCTGATGTAAACGAATCGTCCATCAAGATGCGACCGTTGAGGCGGTTGGAGGGGATAGTACTAACCTCGAGGATTGGTTCCAGCGTCTGCATCAGACTGGCCACGCTTCGGACGTCTTTGACTCCTCCAAGCTGCATCTTCTCGACCTTTACTTTTGTCGCCTCGGAGTCGTCTCTGTCATTTAGATCATCATCGGAACCCTCCTCGTCGTCTTTGACCTCAGCGCCGCCGTCAACTTCCATGGCGTCGCGATCGCCGTTTGCCTCATCTTGGTTAATGAGGCCATCGTTGTTCTGCTCCTCCTCAGCCTCGTCACCCGAGCTTCCGAAATCGTTGAGTAGGTCCTCTGCGACTGTCGACATGATGACGGCGTGCAATGAAATGATGATGTGAATGGAAAAAGATGATTGTCGCGAGAAGACGTAGAAGTGGTAGTCGGCTTAACTAAATATTTGCCCTTGGCTAGGCTGCGAGGCTGATGCACGCCACATCAAGGTGGGTCATATCGAAGTGGCTTATGGGTCAGCCACACTGATTTTTTGAGCCTTGCTCTTGTCGCGTCGCTGTTGACTTTAACTTCATCCATCACGTTCATTTTGTCTTCTTCCCCAACCCCACACCGCATCGACGGCATCGACTTTATCTGGCTTATCGCAGAAAGTACCGTCTCACTTCACGATGGAGTCATCAAGGGGACCCCCGAGGGTCAAGAACAAGGCGGCAGCGCCCGTCCAAATCAGCGCCGAGCAGCTGCTTCGAGAAGCCGTTGATCGACAAGAAGTTGGAGTCCAGGCACCGACCCAGCGATTTGCCGATTTGGAAGAACTTCATGAGTTTCAAGGTAGAAAGAGAAAGGAGTTTGAGGATTATGTGCGACGCAATCGCCTCAACCTTAACAACTGGATGCGATATGCGCAATGGGAGCTCGAGCAGAAGGAGTTTGCACGCGCGCGATCCATTTTTGAGCGCGCCCTCGACGCTCACCCCAACAATATTCAGCTATGGATTCGATACATCGAGGCCGAGATGAAGTCGAGGAATATCAACCATGCGCGAAACCTTCTCGATCGCGCCGTGGCGCGCCTACCACGAGTCGACAAACTCTGGTACAAGTATGTTTACATGGAGGAGATGCTTGGAAATGTGCCTGGAACACGACAAGTCTTTGATCGCTGGATGCAGTGGCAGCCAGACGAGGCGGCATGGAGCTCGTACATCAAGCTGGAGAAGCGATACGGCGAATTCGATCGCGCACGAGAGATCTTTCGGACCTTTACCATGATACATCCCGAGCCTCGCAACTGGATCAAGTGGGCCAAGTTTGAGGAGGAGTTTGGTACCAGCGATCAGGTGCGGGAAGTTTTTGGGGAGGCAGTAGAGACTCTGGGTGACGAGTTTGTCGACGAGAAGCTGTTCATTGCCTATGCCAGGTTCGAGGCCAAGCTCAAGGAGTATGAGCGCGCTCGTGCGATATACAAATATGCCCTCGACCGCCTGCCACGATCGAGGTCGATGATACTTCACAAGGCATATACGACATTTGAGAAGCAGTTTGGTGACCAGGACGGAGTGGAGGATGTCGTATTGTCCAAGAGGAGAGTATACTACGAAGAACTTATAAAGGAGAACCCCAAGAACTATGATGCCTGGTTTGATTACGCCAGGCTGGAGGAAACTTCCCGGGACGCTGATCGAATCCGAGACATATATGAGAGAGCTGTCGCCCAAGTCCCACCAACACAGGAAAAGAGACACTGGAGACGATACATCTATCTATGGATTTTCTATGCTATATGGGAAGAGATGGAAGGGCAGGATGTGGAACGAACACGGCAGATTTACACCACATGTCTAGGACTGATTCCGCACAAGAAGTTCACATTTGCCAAGGTCTGGTTGCTGGCGGCGCAATTTGAGATCCGACAGGGCGAGCTTACAGCGGCGCGGAAACTTCTTGGTCGTGCCATTGGCATGTGTCCAAAGGACAAGATCTTCAATGGCTACATTGACTTGGAGCGCAAGCTATTTGAGTTTGTGCGGTGCCGCACTCTGTATGAGAAGCACATCGAGTACAACCCAGCCAACTGCCAGACATGGATCAAGTTTGCTGAGCTTGAGCGTGGACTAGACGATCTGGACCGTACACGTGCCATCTTTGAGCTCGCAGTCCAGCAGCAGCAACTAGACATGCCGGAGCTGCTCTGGAAGGCATACATTGACTTTGAGGAGGAGGAGGGCGAGTACGAGCGTACACGGGATCTTTACGAGCGTCTTCTGGAGAAGACCGACCATGTCAAGGTCTGGATCAGCTACGCACACTTTGAGATCAACATTCCCGAGGAAGAAGAGGAAGAGGGCGACGAGGAGCAGCCAGTCAGCGAAGAGGCCAAGGAACGGGCACGTAAAGTCTTCAAGCGGGCGCACCAGAGCATGCGTGACCGGGATCTCAAGGAAGAGTGCGTATCGCTGCTCAACGCCTGGCTGTCGTTTGAGCGCACGCACGGCTCTGCCGAAGACGTCGAGGCGGTGCAGAAGCAGATGCCGCGCAAGATGAAGCGACGGAGGAAGCTCGAAGACGACTCGTGGGAGGAGTATATCGACTACGTCTTCCCTGCCGACGACAAGCAAGCGGCCAACCTATCCAACCTCTTGTCACTGGCTCAGAACTGGAAGCAACAAGCAGGCGGTGGCCTCGGTGCCTGATATGGATGTGGGGATTTGTTGGCAGTGTACTGATATAATGTGGAGTGTTGGTTGTCACGTCCATAGCGTTGAGAATGATGATATTATACCACGTTTCCCGTTTCTATCGTGGCTATCAGTTATTGTATAATTGGCTGGAATACGTGTAGCTATCTAGAATCGCCTTAGAATTCTGGCATAAAAGATAACGAGAAGCAGTCTCTCAGCTTACATTTGCATTTACACGATTACCTGCATATCTATCAACCTCGTGACCAGACACATCGGTTGCCTTCTGGTACGACTGCTGAGTTGTCAATGCAAGTGGATACTTGGCATGACGTCACCGCAGGATGACGTTCAGGTTTACCCCAGAAAGGGAAACCAGAACCAAGGCTCAGGGCATCCGATGCCGTGGGGTTACTTCCGTAGGCGCGTTCCACAATGGAATGGAAAGAGCGACAGGCACACAAGGGGTTGAATCTCATGCATCGTGAGACCATGATCGGTAGGGAGAGAGAGAAGGAAGGAATGACCTTTCCATGTTTCACTTCGTCTCGAGTCGTGTCATACAATGCGCAGTGTGTCTTGATATATACGATCGAGGACAATCATAATCGGTTTCAATTAACAAAGCAAGATAGCAACCCAAAAGCAAAAGAGTTTTTTTTATAAACTAGGATCGTTCATTATAGTTCATGATTCGTTAAGCAGTTCCAAGGAACTGGGCCAGATCTAAACCATTCATAAATGTTCAGAACCAACCCCCCAAAGAACCTGGTAAGAAAAAGATTGAACAAAAATCCCACAAAAAAAAAAAAAAAGAAAAGCCCATCAGCCGTCATATGTAAACATATCCAATATGTCGTATCCTTATCTCATTCCTGCTCTGGCGTCCAATCGTTAGGTCTTGATCTGCAACCCCCCGTCTTTTCCAGAAGCCGTTCTTCCCGAGCCTTGGTTTTCCACGTCCCAGCCTTCATCATCGTGCATACCATCACCATATTCTTTCGCTCGCAACCCCTTCTCAAGGCCCTTCTAGATCGTGCCCCACTCATCTAGCATAGCTGAGCAGCCTCGTCGTTGGACACGCATCGTCTCGTGCCGGTCTGCCGGGATATGGTTTTGCTTCTGCACGACAGGCTCCATGGCCCTTGACCTCTACTGCAAGGATCGGGCCACTGGCTCAGTATCGGCGATGGTCTAATGCAATCATCGTCGTTAGTCTTTGTCTTGTAACACGTGTGAAACGAAACGGAAATAGGAATGAATGGATGGGGGAAAAAAGCATATGTGCTACATCTATCTGATGCAGGGGAAATTCAGCAGCACAAGCACACGCCACGCAGCGCAGTAGGTCACATTCACAGCAGATTCCTTGCTCTTTCAGGCTTTCTGCTCTCCCATTTGTCCTGCCCTTTATCCAATAATCCCGTCCTGTGTCGTGCTCAGAATTATCGTGAGCCACATAGTCGTCTCGTCATAAATCATGAGTTTAGATGTCGTAGTATGATGAGTAAGAGTGAGAGTGTCGCCCAAAGCTCAGCAAGACTTTCAGCAAGACTTTCAGTAAGGAGGCGGCAGTCGCCCGTCGCCATTGGGATACCTCTTGTAAGAGTCTGTCTCGTAAGGCTCTGCAGGAAAGGTGTTGCCTCGCTGAGGATTACCCCCGTAGTCTCGCGGGTCAAAGTATTCATACTCAATATCTGAGTCGTACCCATCAACTCGTCGAGACGAAGGTGCCCAGCTGTCTGCTCTTCTCCTGCCGTCGCCTCTAGGCTGTTGTCGCAAGCGTCTTTGTTGTCGCATCTCGTGCCGCCGAGCCTTTTCTGCGTTGAATTCCTTGCATTCTTGCGTCAAGTCTCGGGCTTCCTTCAGATCCGAAATGGCACCCTTGATACCCATAGCGGCAATACCAACTGATGCAGCATCTTGCATAATTGCCTTGGTCTTGAGCTTCTTCGCATCACTCTCACTCAGTCGTCCGTCCTTGACTGCCTTGTGTCTTGCATTCCTCTTCTCCATACTAGAATAGACCTCGTGCGCTGCATGGATGGTGGCCACGGCTGCTAAGCCTGTGGTGACAATTTGCTTACCTCTCATTTTCTTGGCCCGCTTCTCATCCTCGTCGGAATCCCCCAAGTCTGACGAGGAAGATGAGTAGTCTGAACGTCCTCCTCGTCGTCGCTCCCTGGGCTTGCTCCGGTATGACCGGTCATCGTCGTAATAGTCTCGGTTGTTACCGTATCGTCTGTCATCGTACATGTCGTCCGAATATCGGCGGGAGCGGCTGTCAGCGCGCTGGCTGAAATCATCTTGTTCACGACGACGGTAGTCATCGACGGCAGCAGCGCCACTGCCAGCTCCTATGCCGAGCTTGGCCAGGCCGTTGCGGGCCTTGTCAACAACGCTGCGGCTCCGACTGCGTTGCCGGCGTCGGTCTGGTGAAGGAGTGTACGATCGGCTTCTGCCTCTTCCTCTTCCTCCACGGCTCCTGGAACGCGAACGAGATTGCGACCGATCCAAAACCTTCTTTGCACCGAGGGCACCCAAGCCGGCGGTTGCAAGAGCGGCCAGACCGCTCGCACCTCCGCCGCCGCCGCTGCCGCCGCTCTGAGATTTGGATCGAGCGCGAGAACGAGAACGGCTACGGCCTGTCTTGCGATCCTCTTCAATATCGTTCCTGGAGCCACGAATCAAGCGGTTGCCGACCAAACCACCAATTACAGATTCAGCCAGGCCCAACTTTCCTCCCTTGTCGTCGGTTGCGGTATCGACAGCGGCGGCACCGGCAGCCGCAGTAAGAATGCGCTTTGTCTTCTCGCCCTTCCAGCCTCCGGGCTCCTTGGCAACGCGGAAGGCCTCTGTGGCACCAGCGAGAAGAGAGGCCATAGCAGCCTTCTGAACCTTGTTGGCACCGCTGCTGTGGCCAGCGTGTGAACGAGACCGCTCGCTGGAGGGGCTGCCTCCTCGGCGGCTTTTGTTATCGTCTCCGCCACCAGTAAGAGATTTGACAGCAGCGCCTAGGCCCGTAGCCGCAATGGCACTCTCAAGGAAGTTTTTGTTGCTCTTCTTCTCCCGGGGGCTTTCATCCTCGTCCGAGTAATAATCGCTGTAGTAACCGTCGCGGCCATGCTGAAGGATCATGTTGGCCTTCTGATCCTTTTTAGCCTGCTGCTTATTGTAGAACTGAGCTCCCTGATAGGCAGCTAGAGCGCCGACCCCAGCGAGAGCAGCGGAGGAAAGCGCGTTGCGCTGAACTTCGGTGCGGTCCTCCTTTGCCTCACGGCGATCATACAGTTCCTTACCAGTCACAGCAAGGGCAGCGCCAGCGACGGCTGCGATGATCTTCTCGTTCTTTGACATGCCACTCTTGGACTTGTGCTTGCGATCATCGCCCTCATAGTAGGTGCTGGAAGGACCTCGACGGGAACGGCGGTCATAGTCGCGGTCGCGAGGATCATACCCACGGCGGTATTCGTACTCCTCCTCGTAATAATCAGGTCCAGCGGATCGGGCGCGGCGAATATCGCGGCTACTGGGAGGGGGAAAATCACGGCGAACCTCTTCTATTGAGAGGTCGCTATCCTCGCGCGCGCGAGGAATAATCTCCCGATGAGTCTTTGAGGTGAAAGAGTCTCGAGGATCGAGATACCGAGGGTCTTCTCGACGCTCCTCTCGCACATAGCGGCGAGAGTAGTCCCGGTCGTACGGGTCGTAGTTTGCCATGAGAAAGGTGAGTGGTTTGCTCCTGCTATGTTCTGATGGAGATATATCGGTTGATGTATGTTGTAGTTAGGTTGTATCGGATATAGTTGAAAGGCAGATATTGAATGTTGCTTGGATGAAGAGTTTAAGGGTTCGGAAGATGCAAAGAGGAAAAGGAAAGAGGATGTGGCGGGGAGCAGAACAAGAAAAGAAGCAAGAGGAACCCAGCCACAAGCAAAACAGGGTCCTTGTGCAATTGCTGTACTGTAAGAAACAAGGGGAAGGAGTCAAGAGAGTGGGCTAAGGCGGCAGGAGCAAAGTGTTAGTGGGTTGGTTGTGGATGGTGGATGGATGGGCATCAATTGGGACACGGGAAGGCAGCAACAGGGACACTTCTTTCCCTGCTGGCTTCTGCTGAAACTCCACAGACAGTCACTGGTTAGGCTGCATTTCTCGGTAGTTCAGGCGTTATTTTTGATAAGATTTACTATGTTAATCTGGCTGTCTTGCTAACAAAAGCCTCCCGTCATCACGGGAGCCTTCGTCAAGAGGGGGCAAGACCAACGACGTAATGAGGGGTCCTTACACAGCGCTGACGCTATCTGACAGGGATGACCCGTTTTGGGGCGCCTGGGCATTCGTAGCATAGCCCGGTTTCTTAACAAGAGCTGTACTGCGCCACAGCTTTGATGCATTAGTATTTCCACTTCAAAACGTCTGCTAACGCCCGGTGACACCGAACACGATAAATTGATTGTGTTATATACTCGATCGACACTTTGAATTTGTGCCGTTTTCCGTTGTATGAACCTCGTATCTGGTAACTGTTTGACCGAGTCCAGCGGATGCTCCATGTCCTCGGATCCGGGTCTCCCCTGCTAACTCAGCCCCAGTGGGCATTTTCCAAGTGAGGCTCTCAACTAACATCGTCATCTCGGTCATTGGCCAGGGCTCAATCTCTGTTTCCCCGGATCTCACTTTACATGGTAACGATCGTCTCGAGGTCCCTCGAGTAAGGCTTAGAGATCCGTTATCCGTTTCTACTGTGCATACTGTAAACGGGATGATAGGTCGTGTTACCTATCTATCAACTGGGTACCTACATGGTCCCTCGAGATGATTTTGCCACTTTGATGACGGGTTCTTTTCTAGAAACACATGTCCCCCTGTGAAACTCGGGAACAAACGTGCGCTAACGAATTGGACAGGGCTAAGCCGGGCGGGAGTTTAACCCATCCGATCCCCTGACACCATTCTGTATTTGACACTTTCAACATGTGACGCAATAAAGAGCCTGCTGACGAGAGTTCATGACCGTCTCAGCCACATCTTGTCTGCGAACCTCACAAGCCACGCCGTTTTACCTAGTGGTGCCTGAGGATGAAAAGTTGAGCAGCATAGGTACCCAGCAGATGTCAAGGAGTTGTAGTAAATACTGGATATATTACCAACCAATTCAAAGACTCCTTTGTTTTATGCTTCTATGCGTTCAGTCAAGGCCAGTCACTAACAAGCCAGGCAACAAAGGATTTCTTAGATATCTGCCAGTATCACAGTGCCGTCAAGCGCGTATTCTTCAAACATCCACATAAAATTTGGAGAAGGATCAACGTCATGTAGGTACAAGTGTACATACTAGATCGTTAATACTAAGTTTCGGCAGATCGATGAAAGGTGTCTGCAATGATGTGACTGTCTATTACGAAAAAGGGTTAACTTGAGCGCAGTTAACTTGGTAGGTCACAGCATATTTGGGTAACCAGACATGATATATCCTTACTGGTTGTCACATTACCCAATTGGATAAGGTAGCTCAAGCCGAGCACGTAATGTGAAGAGGTTTTTGAGTAAAATTTCCGCCTTGATATGATCTGGTTGTTTATAATAGGCATTGTTGCATGAAGGAGTGCTGATCTCTTCAACGTGAGCGGCATGGAAATATACCAAAAGACTCTGCGAATTGCCTAATGTTCGTTTTTGGGGTAGAGGCTACTGTTATACGGAAATCAGTTTGTTGTAAGGGTGTTTTCGTTAAGTTGCGAATACTACTCCGACCAGATATGGTCAAATGTAATAACTTAACCAGAAAGAAACTATTATGCTCAGCTAGAAAAAAACTCCCGTCTTAATAGAGATAAATATCCATATTAGGAAGCAAAACCACATTCGCCTGAGAAGGGTTGGATATTACCAGTTGGACTGTCTGTACATTCTGTCACTTTTATAACGGTACCACAATGCTATGAGAGAAAGCTGAGATCACATGAAGGTCTCTTCGTTAAATTAAAGTTATTCATTCGCAGGTTTCACATTCAATCAAACCGTCGAGGCCAAAGTCGACAATGCTATTTCTCGCTAAAATTTGCCAAACAATATTAAACCTCCAAATCAATACCGTTCTAAACGTTTTCATACAGGCGCTAATAGTGTTACATGAGCCAGCCCATTCCGTTTCTTTCCTCTCCTAACTCCGAGTCCCGTGTTAAAAAGAAAAGAAGAAGAAAAACGCCTAATCCCATGCAACCTTTTGAGTAGATAGTAAATCATGATGAGTAATAACCTGATAATACAAATCTTGTCGAGGTCGATTTCGTAAATCATGCGTCTCCATGACGGACGTCCTGCGTGGTAGGCTGAGAAATATCGCCTGTGTGACCAGTCTCGTCGGGCTGAACACCGTAGTCGGTAGGATCGGCTTCCTCATCCACCTTCTGCATGTCCTCTGGCTCAACGAGAGCGTACTTGCTCTTCTGGCGAATGCGAGAGCCGTACCAGAAGAAGATGAAGGGAATAAAGGCCAAAAGAGTTGCAACTCCTCCGATGAGAGAGCCTCCACCGCCGACGCCGAGGGCGCCGAACATCTGAGTCGTGAACAGAGGAGCGGCGGCACTACCAGCAGATCGAGCAACGGTGTTTGCCGCGATGACTGAGGCCGCGTACTGGGCGTAGGAGTCGGTAAGATAGTTGATAATGGCAACGTAGACCAACATCAGAGCGGCAGAAAGGAATGTACCCGCAAGGGTTGGAACAATCCAAGGGACCTCACTGGTGATTGTTAGTTACTGTTACATACTAAAGGATGATAGTGAAGGAAACTTACTTGTAGTTGCCAGACCACGCGAGCCAGAACATGGTGATGGGGAATGCAACACCTCCAAACATGGCCATGAGGAGTCGGTCCTCGGGAAGTAGCGTCTTGCCAGCTGAGTCCTTGCTTCGTCGTCGCTCGCTGTCGACAAAGATGACGATGGCTCCCAGAACAGCACCCACAACTTGTCCAAGTAGAGGTAGCTGAGAGACGCCAGCGTTCCATCCTCTCATTTCCTGGAATACGATGGGGTAGATACTGAAAAGCATGAACTGTAGGGTGAAGACGATGCAGGTGTAGATAGAGCAGAGGAGGGAGATGAGATCGAACATGAGGATCCAGGGTCGTGTGAGAGCCAGCTTGTAAACATGGCCCAGCGAAGGCTTGTCCTTCTCTCCTTCAGAGATGACGTCCTCATACCCAGGAATTCCAGACTGTCGTGCGCGCTTTGACTTCTTCGCGAGAATAGTAGGCGTGTGCGTCTCGGGGATCAAAAACATGAGGACGACAGAGAGAGCTCCAAGCCAGAGGACAGAGTACATGCCCCAACGCCAGTCCTTCTTGAGCTGGCAAAAGCCGGAGACGACAGGTCCAAGAGAGGGGCCAACCCAAGAAGCCAAGCTAAAGATTCCAGTTGCATTTCCTCGCTCGATGGGGTCCCAGAGATCGACAAGGACACCGGGGGTAGTGCTCAGGGGTGCAGAGATAAAGGCTCCGGCCAGAAATCTTCCGACTAGGAGCGAACCAAAACTTGTGGGGAAAGCGCAGAGAAAGTTAAAGGCCATGTAAACAACAAAAGTAATGTAGAAAATCCACCGACGACCGTAAAACTCAGAGAGAGGCGCAAAGACAAAGGGTCCTGCGCAGAAGCCAAGTAGGAACATGGTAGTTGTGAGTCCCGCAGCAACCTCTGATACCCCAAACTCTTCAGCGACAGACGTGCCGCTACCGGAGAAAATACTGGAAGCAAAGTTTCCGTTCATGGCAAGAAAGACGGCGATGCATGTGATGAGCCATCTTCGCGCGGGGGCCCAGTTTCGTGGGTTCTCGAGATCGCCAGGCTTAAAGTCGACGTAGCCCTCTTCGTTGATATAAGGAGCCTCGTGCCTATCTGAACCAAGTTCAGGCTTGGCCGCGAGGGTAGATAGAGCCCTTTCCATAATGTGCTTGATCTTGTTTCGTGCTGCTTGCAAAAGGGAGGGAGGAGAGGTGTTGGATGGGTTAAGTAGCGGGACCTGCTCCATGGAACGTCCGCTCGAGTTGTATTTATACGGACTCATCTTCGGTGCTTTTTAGCTTCTGGTGTTGAAATAATGATGAAATGTTTTGTTTCGCCTTTTCTGAGTGTATGATACTGTAGTTGTGTTTGGGAGAAAAACTCCACCGCGGAGTGGCCTTGGTTGAGTGGACTTGACGTCAAAGGCCCCAGTGTACAAGCATTGGTCCGCTCAATACCAGCCCTGCAGACGCTCTTTCTCCAGAGCCGCCGGAGGTAAGCTCCGGAGGGCTATAGGTACGTAGATATGTATCTTTCCGAAAAAGCGATGCCTGTATCGCCATCTCTTCCCCACGGACTGAAATCAAAAAAACAGAGCCGCCTGGTTGAGTTTTTAGACTTCCCGGACCCATAATTAAGTCGATGCCGGGTTTAGGCCGCTGATGCTATCTTGACGGATCCTTCAGCTGAGGAGACGAGGAAAGCTTATGAGGGCTTCATAGTGATGAGATTTGGTGTCATGCTACTAGAGGTCGAGGCGAGTTTCCCTTACCATCCCGTCCAGGGGAGGCCGAACATCTGCAACGCTGAGGTCCGAAGAGCGGGTGTTATTGAAACGCTGTGTGCAGATCCCTTAGTCAGGATCCTAGTCTCGCCCCACGTGGGCCTGACACAAGCATCCAAAAGCCAATGACGAATCAGGGGAAGCGAGGGGCTTCTATCGAGATTTGGGCCAGTAATTGGAAGCTTCTGTGCAGGAAAGAGGCTTGAAGGCTTTGCACTTTGCATATGCCACGGCGTACACGGACGGGAATAGAGTCATTCGAGCGGCACAACAAACGGTTTTATGCTGATCACTTCTTGTTTTCTAATATATCGTGCCGCTGATCGGAGATTCTGTTCCGTCTAGGCTATACGTGGAAACATCCTGCATATTCCCTTCGCTATTTCGCAAATTTCTTTCTCGGCATTTGTCTGGGGAAATAAAGAATTTGCCTTTCAGCTCTTCTCCTTTCTCCTCCATCTTATTTCCTGTACCAAACTCAATCCCCGCAATCCGCTAACAACAAAGGGAGAGTCTGTCATCACCTTTCATAATGACGTAGTGAATCGGAGCACAGACAATCTGCAGGTCTTGCTCTGCCATTTCCTCTTTGGACCTTTTTTGAGACCCCTGCTCCGGCTTCGAAATTCCTGCAAGGCACCCTCACTTCTTTTGTTGCGGCCCAGCCGCCGATCCTTCGGTGAGTGTGGCATGGTGACGGTCAGATTCTGACGATGGCTTCACTTTTTGCTGCAAAAATTGAGAGCACCTCCTCTTTAACGCCTACGGCCCCGCCCCCGGGTTTCGGTCACCCCGCCTGATTGCATCATGTCTTGGAGCCTTACATGTGAGATTTCCTCGATTCTTCACGATGGCCTCACTGCCATGGCCTGTTGCTGTGCTCACCATCGCGATGCTTCAGTTGCGAATATGCCCATGCTCTGACTCACCGGAGCAGAATCTCCGCCCCTGGGACAAGACCCTGAATATATCGATTATCGTATGGATCAGAATACGAGGCAGAGGCTTCTAACCACTGCATCGAGATGCTATTAGAGTATGAGTGCATGGCAGGTTCAAAGCCTTGTTCTGTCGCATCGTCATGTTCAAAGCTCTCATCTCAGCTGGCATGTGTTATCACGCCAGAGGAGCCATGGAATTTGCTCTACTGTCTATCTGTTGACCCTGTATCCATGTCGCTCCACTCTGCTGAAGAGATGTCAATTCTGCCAAGGCAATAGGTGATCCCACTAAAACGCCATCCCAGTTCACTACTACGTAGTACATAACTTTCATGGTGTCCCCTTGTTGCAGTTGCTGATTTGCAGTCCAAGAATTACACTCCAATTAGCTCCTGGTACATGTCGTGGGTTAGGTGAGTTGATTAGCACACAGTCGAGAGAGCCTCAAGGAACTGCATTAGTGTATCTATACTCGATAAGGTTACAGGCACTATCAAGTTTACCCTTTCACCTCTAGAGAATAACTACCAAGCATTTGGGTAGGCCATCAATAGAGTTTTCACTTGTACTATCACGAATTATTTTACTCAACTCTTCCAGCTTAACTAGTCTCATCATCAGTGCTTTCTTGGGATATTTAATACTTAAAGCATCGTATAATCTCACTGCTGATTACGTATATCTTCAATAGCTGAGTTCAGCGTGGGGACGGGATCAACCCGCAAAAGCCCCATAGAACCCCAGACTTAAAAAAGTACCACTAACAACAGACACTAAGTAATATTAACAAGACATACTTCGGTAAATGTAGCCGGCTGACACAGGACTTTAACTTGTTGAAATTTATTAAAAATGGTCACCCTTGAGCCGAAGACAACAACTTGATGGGATACCGTATTTTCCACTACCTATGGTCATATATAATATACAATTGAACAACCTCAGCTTACGGCGTGTGCGAGCCGAGGGTTAGGACCTATCTTCTTTCACATGTGTTGACACCAATTCCTTAATCCTCTCTGAGGTCAGACCAGCCAGTCATGAAGGTGTCGTCGTCGTAATCATAAAAGGTTTGTTCTGTCAGTCTCAGATCCATGTTATGTGCCGCAAAGTACTTCACAATTTGCGGCCTTACGAGAGGATAGGCCACGATGTCCTTGAAGTACAAGAAGGGCATCTCAAGACTTTGCTCTTCTTCTCCTTCGTAGAATGGCTCTGATGCTTGGATCATGAGGCCCATTGCCACGATGGGCGTCCTGGAGTCTCCATCCTTGGAGGCTAGATCTCGGGAAAAAATCATCATGGGGAAGTGTATAGAGGCGATGGGAAGATACAGCGTGTTCTCTCCAAGCCGAAGAATGCCGTTTGGAAGAACGTAAAGCGACCCTGAGTAAATCTAGTGAGTTGCTGCATTACAATTCAACAAGGCGTGGCTTTTACTTACCCTCACCTCTTTCTAGGTAACTGTCCTCAACTCTGTCGAGATTTGCAGAACATTGAAACATGATGGGCAAGTTTGGATCCCGAAGCTGTGGATTAAACTCAACTAGCTGCTTCTCTGGAGAAGCAAGATGATCCCTGAACCGGGCCTGTTCTCCTTCACGACGCGACATTTAGAGGCGAATGATTTTGGGATACTTCTTTACCGCGCCCGAGGCGCCAGTTGGAACAATCACAACGTGTAAGATGTTCTTATTCTTGACTTTATCAGGGAGAATCATGATTTGGTCTGTTTTGGGTGAGTATACAACATAACCTCACTATGGATGGCTTACCGATATGCTGATCGGGCATCACAAACAGGTAATACTTTGGATTTCCCTTGTCTCCATTTGAGAAGCGAAGGAAATCTCAGCCTGGCTCTTCCTTTTCTGCCGTTGTCTCAAACCTACCGGGGCCCTCAAAAGGGGAGAGGAAGTCAAAGGCGAGTCATTGGGTTCAATCTCACGGTCATATCCAGCAAAGTATACCGAGGACTTGCCTTGGAGATATTGGTTTTCTCATTCACGCTGAGCCTCGGCCTCTTTGGCCTGTCTGCGCTCTTGACGTGACTCTTTGGATTCAATCTGAGTCTTGGACTTAGACTTGGACTCGGACGCGGCTGACTTCGCACCTTGCGTGGTGAGGCGTCCTGCTATAGTCGGAGGCATGACGAATGCAGTTGGGAACGTGTCAACGTATCCATAATGAGGTTTTAGTGCCAATTTTAACGATCATAGTGCTTCTATTCATTTACAAGGGAGCCACGGGCTATTGATTGGTGCTATGTCGTAAGCGCGTGAGTGGCTTTAACCGTTTATACAACCCTATTAATAACATACTTAGGTAATCAACGTCATTGTCAGAACTAAAGTGCTATAATGATTCTGCTCACCACATAAAGAGTAACGAGAATTATAGTAATGATATTATTTTATAACAGTATGGCATTCATTCATACTACTTACCTATTGTACAGAACAAAAGACGTAGTACATCTGTAGGAATCATATGCAATGTTATTCCTCGGCAAGGTTATTTGTGGTGAGAACCGAGTGGATTTAAGTAATTGATGAATAATAAGAAAGCAAAGCGATATCCACATTGGAAAACTAATAACTAAATAATAATAAACTACAACACGCCAGTTTCGGCTCATCATGTCAAAAACCCATGATCTAGCCGCATTCCAATCTACCCTACAGACACTGCGGCCCCGTCAACCCCGCCAACATGATAACCACCCCTCTCATGATGACGGAAGGGAGACACCAAAAAAAGGCATTTTATTATGTCAAGAACCATTCCCTACCCCGATAATATCATGGCCTTGAAACAACAGCCAATAATATCACAATGAATACGATGAATCAGATAAGTACCTTTTCTTCTCCTCATGTTTCTCGCCTATAATTCGCTTGCATTAGTGAGCCCTAACACAAGCATCTGAGACAACTGAACCCAAACCAACTCGGCAAATCACGAAACACTCACAAGTGCAAACAACTTCTCTCGACTTTTTGTTGTATTTTCTTCAATATGGAAACTATAGTACAATGTACGAGAACGCCTCGTTGAGCAAAGTTTTGGAGAGTCCCATCTAGCTGAGCATCAAATCCCTGGTGAATAAAATCAAGACCAAAAACCAACAACCAAGACATAAAAATCGTCCTTTAACCCCTTCCAAATGCAAGTCGAGAGAAAATTCCGTGTGCCGTAGCTCAATATCATGCATGCATATACTTGCTTTTCTTCATCCATGTCTTTTTCTTCCTCTCTTGCTGCCTCCATGCCCCTCAAATAACCCCCATTCCCTTAATCATCCATCCTGTAAACATCCATTTGGCGGGTATAGCTATCATCCATCGCGACACCTGTCGCTCAGCTCCGTCGAACTGCCTCCTACAACCCATTTCGGTCGAGCACCGACCAGTGGTGAACCGAGATGTAGAGGCTCTGCACGTCTTTCCAATGTGTCACGGACGCCTTCGCTCTTGTCAACAAAATACCCTGCTTGGAATACGCCCATTTGAAAAGATCAAATATAGCTGGGCAGTCGAGCCAGCCATGTCCCTGGTTCTTCTCCTGCCCATGCCATCATGCCATCTTTGCTCACTCAACAGGGTATATAAGATTTGCAGCTCATGTCTGCCTGTCCCACTTCTCCCTCCGTTTTGTTTTCCATCAAATAAATAAACTCCAGGAATACAAGGCTTCTGCCGTATCCCACTGCTCTCGCATAGGTGACCTTGAAATATAAGTCATGCTCAGGTTCCTGGCAGCTCCCTGCGGTTTGGCTCAAAGCAATAGAGGTCCCACCAGCAAGTGCTGAGAAAATAGTAACTTGTCCTGTAAGAATCCTCGAGAGTGCCATGCAATTGTTCTGCCCAAGATTTGGGCACCAACAAGGCTATAGTCGACACAACGCCATGTCTCATGACGCGTTTGAACCAACTTTGAGTCGCAGCCTGAAATCATCAACATTTATAAAAATCTGGGACGCGTAAATTCGTATCGACCCATACCAAGAGTATGGCAGCAACTCCCTCTCATACGTGCATCACGTACAGGCACGACTTCCACTCTGACCTGTCATCACCACCATAAACAGCACCACCATTTCTGGAGGAGCAGCTTAAGACTGGGTGATCTGAGCCTCGTCAGTGTGTACGCCGTTAGTGAGAGGCGCAGCATTTCCAACGTGGCCGTTTGTCAAAGCCTCAACCTTGGCCATCTGAGGCTCGCCATCGGGTCCAACCAGAGGAACGGTTCCCGAAGGGGAAAAGTCGGGAACCTCGGCCGAGAGCTGGCTAGTGCCATTTGGAGCAACTCCGTTAACATCCTGCGGCACGTACTGTTGGAAGGATGGGTCATGAGGGTATGTGGGTGTGCCGTATGCCATAGGAGGGATGCCGTTGAACTGGTTGTTGGCGTAGTTGTAGGCTCGGTTCTTGAAGGTCAGATGCATAGGGCCATCGTTGCGAGCCAACTCGTCTCGGTCCTCCATGGGCAGAACAAACTTCTGCCAGCCATCTCGACGACGTAGACGCTCGCCATCATCCTCGCCAACGACATAGTCGACTTCGATCGAATCCTCGCAAACAGCGCGAACGAGGTTCATGTCAGGAGACAGATCCCGCATACGCTTGAAAGCGGTGATGAAGTGAAGAGGCACGAAGCCCTGAGAGTCCATGCGTTGTCGAAGGTAAACATCCTTGCAAAGGTTTTCAACAGAGAAGTAGTACTCGATCTGGCTTTTGAGCACGGGCATAACCATGTTGTCCCAGTAGGGGTTGGGTTGGAAAGGAATACCGCCCATAGGCGCCATAGAGTAGTCATAAGGAGCATACTGTGCCTGTACAGCAGGCATGCGAGAACTACCGTTAGGGACAGACATGCGATGGAAGTTGTTAGCGCCATTGCGACCTCCACGACCTCGCTGGGAAGGAGGCGCAAATATGCCACCGTGACCGCCCTGTCGCAGCGGAGGACTGTAACCCTGGGCCCGGGCAGCGCCAGCACCCTGACCATGGAAGCTAGATGCAGAGGCAGTGTGCTGGTGTTGGGCTTGACCGTTAGCGTGGTGAGCACCTCGTCCGCGATAGCCACCTCGGCCCCTCTCACCACGGCCCTCGGGCCGGTCTCGGGAGGGTTGAGAATTTTCCTGCAAAGAAAAATGTTAGCTTATCAATGATGGAAACGGCAAAGCCAACCGTGTACTCCGAGAATGATTGTACGCGAATTTGGTATGAGTTTACTCACAGAAGATTGAGCAGGAGAATCCTTGACCTTGTCAGAACCAGCGTTTGCTGAGGACTTCTTCTGGCTATTGGCGGCATCAAGCGATCCGCGCTTAGACGCGCTTGATTGCGATGGAGCGTTGTTTGTAGCATCCCGGGGCTTGACGTCGTTGGCCTTGTTTCCAGGCGCAACGGACGCGGCCTTATCCGCGACACCGTTGGTGGTGGCACGGGCAGCGCCATCTCGGCCATTACGAGCACCACCCCGAGGCTTGGAGCCACGCATCTGAGGAAGCTGAGTCTCGAAGCTCACCGAAGGTACATAATCATAAGTCACCCACTTCTGTCGGGGCTTAGATGAGTTGCTATCCTCCTGGCTATCCTTGTCGGATCGGTCTGACCTCTCAGGGGTCTTCTCGACGGTCTTCTTCTTGATGTCCTCCTTAATAGCAGTGATAGCAGTCTCAGGAGTAGGCCATGCAGTAGAGTCCTCGACGGACGGAGGCACTTCGCTTTTGCTGTCCTTCTCGTTTATCCGCGAACCCCGGGGACCATTTCGTTCCGGTCGGGATGCACTGGATGGTTTCTGTTGCGACTTGACACCATTCGTATAAGGTGTGGCAGTAGACTCCTCAGAGGGTTTACCCGATGACTTATCATCAGCCTTTTGAGTTGCGGTACCGTTTACTGTAGCCTCGGCGGGTGTAGGGGCAGGCTTATTAGACTTTGCCTGATGGGCCTCCTTACGCTGGTGCCAAATGTTGACGCTAGGGATAGGCGCTTCGGATAGTTCAATCTTTGGGGGCTCAGGAGCAGCTTCCTGCTCCTTGTCTGCCGCCTGATCACTAGACTGCTTCTCGGAAGCCTTGCCCTTCTTATTTCTCCTAGCCTTTCGGGAGTCCTGCTCATCGACAGACCGGGTAGCATTGCTTGATGACCTCGGTGTCTTCTCATTGCGTCGCCATGGACGATCTAGCCTTCCAGCATCGTCATCACGCCTTGACTCGGGTCGTCTGCTTTGTGTTGACTCGGACCTGGCGTCGCTTTCAGATCCAGGAACGCTCTCGAGGTCCTGTTTCTCAGGAACAGCCGCGCGGGGCTCGGCGCTTTCGAAAGCCTCGGAAGTGTCGGCTTGCTCAGTAGCAGGCGCAGCCGTGTTTGCGTCGGCTACGGGAGCAGCGGCGTCAGAGACAGCAGCAGGAGCCTGGGCGTCCTGAGCGGGAGCGGCGGCGTCAGTTGAGGTAGCGCCATTCGAAGTAGGGGCAGCGCCCTGGCCCTTGGCAGCTTGTGCGTAGGAAAAAGTCGACTGAGTGGCCATATCGCTGGACTCGACGATTGCTGAGGGACTCATGTCAGGGTGAGCCGTGTCGCAAAGGCTTACCGTAGTAGACAAGACGGAAACAGTGAGCCAAAAGTGCCTTTTTTTTTTTTTTTTTACCTAGGGCACCAAGTGAGGCAAGTGATATCTCTAGGGATAAGCAATCCCAAAATGTCTCTCAACCCCCTCCACAGACTGGGAGAGGCGCAGAGCACCCAACGTGCAAGACAGTCGCTATTCGTAGACCCCCAAATGACGAGGGCGCGGGTTGTTGAGTAACAAGTCGATGATCGGGATAACGATTCGAGAAAGAGGGAGTAGATTGGGAATGAAGGGTTCGTTAAGCCGAGGGTTTCAGGCTTAAATGAAGAAAAGCCTGATCGGACTGTGCGTGAACACCGGGTATAAATCGAATCAGAGGTTCCAGACGGGAAGAAAGCAACGATTCTGCTGTGTTAGAAGGCGTTTGCTTGTTCGAGAAGGATAGCCTGGGAGAAGTAGGCGAAGAGTTCGAGGAATGGAGGAGGGGGGAAAGGAAGAAACCAGGTCGACTGAATATTTCGAGGCAGTGAACCTAAAATGCCTGCTGTGCTGTGCTGTGCTGTGCTCGGTACTCGAAGGTTCACAGCGACAGTACTTTTGTCCGACAGGTACTGGGGTGACGATTGCAGGGAACCGTAAATCAGAGCCAGAACCAGAGCCGAAAAAGTTGCTTGTTGCTTCGTCACGAGGATATCGGAAGAAAGCGAAAAGCCTGGGTAGGCGGCGGGGTTTATGGGTGAGAGAGGTTGTAGAGAAGGAACTGTAAGTGCAGTACAGTACAGTACAGGTCCAACAAGGGTAGAACGAGGAGAGGAAAGGGAATAAACCAGGACAAATGTAATCGGCAGCGGCAATTCTGAAGAATTGAGCTGGCGAAAGAATTGTGGTTTACGAGAAAAGAGGGCACACGGGACCAGAGAATGGGAAAAAGAAGGCCGGAGGTTATTTTTTGCGTTGTGTGAATAATAAATTTTTTTTTTCTCTGGGCTGCGTTTCCCCCTCTTCCCGTCCCGTCAGGTCAGGTCCTGATCCGCAGCCCAGGCGGGAGGTACCAGGTAGATGTACTGCGACTAAGTGTTGGAGCAGGTACCGGTGCGCTGAGGGGCTTGGAGATGGAAGGGACGGGATGGAAGGATCGAAGGGACTTACTTTCTTTCCAACTTGGCTCTTTTCTCTCTCGCCGGAAGCTGCACAATTTATGTGCTCTTTGTGCTTATACGTTTTTAGGCTCAATTAATTGCGCATTTAATTATTTTTCTAGTGCCAGAGAGAATATACCTATCATAGAGTCATACATTGAATACCTATGCACTCAGGTATTTGATGTGCCGCTGAACCTACAGCACTGTCCAGGTTCCGACTTATACAGGTACCTATTCAGCGCATCTGTAGGCGGCTGAGGATGGAACTGCAGGCCGGGTTACTGCACTGCGCCACCTATGGTCTCGTCTCAGGCAGCACTGACTCCAGCCTCTCATAGAAGGGTTTTGAGGTCATCCTCCAGTGGGATTCAGGGCAATTCGATCCATCCATGCCTGGCTCGAGTCCCACTCACTCACAATCCCGGAGAGGCCTGCCTGGTAAAGGCCGTCAACGGAACCCGGACGGCCGTGATGGGGTGGAGATGCGCGAATATAAACCGTAAAGTATTTACGGATACTGCTATTCACCACTCACAGGCAGCGTCACAGTCACAGCAATCCTGTCAGCTTTTTGCTTTGTTTGGCTGTTTTCTGACTGACCAGCCGAGTTGGGGACGTGGTGCAGGCGTCACGTCCCTGTCATAGATGGCCGCGAGCGTAGTGGACGCCCAGACGCCTTTCAGTACCTGCACAACATGGCTGATCATCACTTGCTTTGCAGGGCAGCTCGGGCAAAGATTCCATGCAGCACAGGCCAACGGGACTTCCAAGAGACCCGTCTAAGACTGCCTGTCCATGTGTATAATACGTATACGTAAGGTAGCATCCATGGGGAGGTAATATGAGCTCCGAATATAGTAACACTTCAAGCATGGAAGACAATCCCTTAGGCTGTAATACAAAGACATTGTTACGTAGGAGATAATAAAGTCAGAATTTTCCTCGGCCTTTGTTAGTTCTCAATCTATCTTTTCTCAGAATGCGCCATCTTTAAGGCTGTTTGCTGATCCACCGTCGCCTCGCCAAGCGAGTCTTGGGCTGATCGGTCGTTTCAATTTCAAATTTCGGCATGTAAGTAGTTTGTGGACAGAGCAAAGCACACGATCCAATGTGCCTCAAAGGCACAGATTTCACTTATCCCATGCTCCGTGAGACCTGGGGAGCAAACGGCTAGAAACCCAATGACACAATGTCCATATAGGCCAATAGGAGATAACGGGCTCATATTCCCTAAATAAGACATACTACCGGTACAGTTCTTTTGTTTAACTGTAGCCTGCTAGTCAGACCAAATGTGATTCTCTCGGCATTATGTGTGGTAACTCTTCAGGACGACACAGCACACAGTGGCTTAGCTTATGCATGATATCACAAATGTAAGCAAGCAAATAATTGAAAGGACATTCATTCGGAAAAGCTGCTTCCGCCCCGAAAGAGGGAATGCAAATGTTAACCAGATAAAATCCGAGTCGTTGCAATATCTAAAAGCTGCAAGCCGAGGTCGCTGCTCATTGGATACAACACCAGACGGCCTGCCTTTTCGGGATGAATGACATTTGCTTACTAATTTTACCGCAGGGAATGACGGGCAAAAGGATCTTGAAAACCTCGAGATCCAAGCTTTATTCGTCGGGCTAAACATACTTTTCATGTATTTAAACATGTTAGAAATATATAATATTATATCTCTATCGTGGGTCCAAGTCTCATCCGATGTACATAGCATACAACAAGAAATCAGGCGCCAAATGTCGTTCAATCAGTAGCTTTTTAAGTCAAAAACATGCTTTCGCAAAACCAGCCCACTCCTTGCGTCCCTAGCCATGGTGACACGGTTGGTTTGTTGCCAATATTACATATAAAAAAAGAAGACTGATATACAGTAGTACACATACTCTTAGAAGAGTATAGAAGCAGCTTTGCTAAGAATGTTGACTGCATGGAGAGTCTACGCAAGTAAAAAGGGCTTTTTAGCCAGACATCCAAGCTGTTGCTTGCCTCGCACCAAACGACGTAGCAAAGCGCAAGCCAGTGGATCCCATAGGGAAATAGCTGATTAGATACCAGATCAAGCAAGCCAGCTGAACAAGAGCCGAGAACAGCGTAAGAATTGTGCTGTGAAGCTGTAGGTCCGTTAGCCTCGAAAAAACCAGATTACTATAGTTCGACTTACCTTCAAGGCAAACACGAGTGTCAAGATGATAGAACCAAAGTAGGCTGCAGTAAACGGCAGCCGGGGGGGCGAAAGCAGATGATACACATAATTCATAGGTCCCATAACCGCAGCGAACGATGCCAAAAACATCATGGACCCAACGGACCACCTAACCAACCAAGTGTTAGCTACAATATGGGATTTTGAGATTCACCATGTCGAATCTACGACATCATAGCATGGACAAAAGGTAGTCACATAACCATAACGGCGTCGTATTAGGGAGGGCCGCGTGATAGAGATCGGCAAGGAGAATAAGGGACGGTGCAGGGTAGGCTCAGTGGGATGGGTAGAGGTTCCCGACTTACAAGATGACAAACTTGCGCGGTCTTAGTGAGAGGACGGGGAAAAGAGTGAAGCATATGACGAAACACGCCACAGCAGCGAGGTTACAAGCACCAAAGATCAACAATCGATCCCATCGGCTAACTGCCAGTCGGGTTAGTGTCTCCTAACCACGAGGCATGCCATCCGCATCACATGCATGATCTAGAGCATGGCTCAGATGCAATGCACATGTCCCGCTGCAGGGGTGCCGGACGACCATGGATCAAGGGCCTTTGGGGTTGACTTACGAACAAACCAGCCTTCTTCCTCTTCACGTCGACTGGGCGCAGGGAGAGGCGCACCGGCACTTTCGGTGGTGGGGAGTCGGACATAGCCACTTCCTCCTTGAAATGGATTTAGACTCTGGAGAGAAGAGAATAACCCACTTTGCTGAGAAGTATTGACAGGCTCATCGCGGCGACTCCAGCCCAAGGAGTTTATAGAGTCACGGAAGGAAGTAGAGGCCATGGCGGCGGGAGACCCAAGGGAGCGGATGCGCAGGGGACGGGTTCAACAAGAACGGGACAGGGACGGAGCGGGTAGGTCGATCGTGCGGCGTAGGTTCAGGTTCAGGTTCAGGTTCGTAGTCGTAATGGAGGGTGGGAGAGCACCTCAGGGCGTGCGATAATGGCAGTTTCGTATCAGACTAACAACACAACTGGGAAGAGGAACATCCACTGCCTTGGAAGATCCGGTATCTTGGCTATTGCGGTCAGTCGACAAGTGCCCATGATATAGGGTGAGAGACAAAGTGGACAGGGTGGACAAAACGGGCTGCCTACTGCGATCTGTTAGTTACAGAGATTAAGCTTAAGCTCGTCGCTGACGACGCTGCTTTGCGCAAGGCGGCGTTGATGAAAGGCTACGAATCGTTGGGGCTTGGAACCAAAGGGGGGCAGGCGACCGCGCGTAGCGCTCGAAAATGGTCGGAAGCAGGAGCGGTAAGAAATACGACCAAGCGATAAGAGCGACAGCGACGGGCAGATTGCGACAAAATGCGGCCGGAGGATTTCGCGCGCAAACAAGAGAGTAAAATGTGGGCAAACTGGGCGTTTGAGAAGTGAAGTTGGTCGTGGATAGTGGAGGGCGGCACTAAGCCAGGAAGCTGATGGGTTGGGGTTGGACGTGTGGTTCCTTCCTTGGATTGGATCCCATCCATTCCAAAGCCTTGCCTGCCATGTCGTCCTTTTAAGGGCTGTGATTGGCCACTTGCAAGTGGATACTCCTCCTGGGGTAGGTCTGGTGCCACCTGTGGCTCCCCATCTTGCGGCCCGTTCTTGATTGATTGAAGCCCGAGCCTCGAGCTGCCATTTTGGCGGGGACGGGAAGATCATGCACGACAGAGAAGCGTCTGGCCAGAGCCAGAGAGGGAAAAGCCTCAGCGTCCGAGCCTGGTGCGTCCGAGCTGAAGTGGGAGCCTTGCAGCAGCAGAGCCTGAGACGGATTTGGAGGTTTCAGAACCTCGAGGCTGACGGTAGGCATTATAAGCGCGTTACCCATACTTTACCAACCTTTCATGTCCTCAGCGTCATGATATCTCTGGTTGACTTATACCATCTTACACGGGTGTTTCTATTCCATCCATAACGACAAGCCCAGGCGGGAGAGGAGCGGGCGGAACGGATGGCCCCAGGATATCGACTGCCTACTTGAGGAGCGGACCGTGGAGGGCCGGCCGCGATCCGTAGGGAATCCGTAGGGAACTAGATCAAGAGAGAGACTTGAAGGACCGCTTGACACCCTCCATGATGAGAGTGGTGAATGGCTACATATCAACTGCCGAATTATACGAGGCAAGGCAGAGGCAATCATGTTGAAGCCCAGCCTCCTTACTCGCACTCTCTAGCAACTGGATGAGATCAGGCTGACAAAAGATTGACTCTTACCCCGAAACACACGGCCCTACCATGTTTACAAGAAACAACCGCGTCGGAGTATTTTGCAACAAGAGAAGCTAAAGATGGTGTTCTTGAACTGGGGCGCGTGGTCATGGAGAACCAACAAGGATGAGAAAGCCCTCAGCGCATGACCAAGCGCAAGAGAAGGACTCTGGAGGTGGGAATACGATTGCATGTAACAATTCCCGATGAGCCCTCATAATCCAGAAGCGGGTTGGGCTTGGTGTCTTAAATCTCAAGTCACGTTCAGTCTGGCGCCCACACACACAGTCGTATTCACACCCTCCCTTGACTCTTCTATCTTGTATCAAAATTCAAGCGTCGAAATGAGATAGTAAGAGAACGTTGTGACCACCATTCCGCCAACTTTCTCGATACATGGCCAAGTCCAAGCCCAGTTTACACACAACTACAATGGGGCCAGTGACCACCGCCTCCACGCTCGTCTGGAATACCTGGTGTCAGGCGGGCCATGGCCGATGAAAGTCGTACATCTGACTTGATGGAGATGGTTGGTATTTTTAGCTCGTTTGGGCGAGTATAAAATAGGCGACGTCTGTGCCTTTAGTTTGCGGCCAAGAGTTGTAGATCTCATCTTGCAGCTGTGACAGAAAGACGTGCCTCTTTACCTGTCCTTTACAGTCATCAACCTGGAACGATATCGAAACGGATTTGAAGGAGTAAGCACAGCCAGAGGGGACGAGAAGCAGGGCGAGCAAGACTTGGTATCAAGAGCAAGGCTAAGAACAGGACAAGGAACCTAGAGAAAATCCATCCACGTTAGCATTCCGAAACGCAAGCTTCAGTACCTCCTATCATTTGATCGTCGTCCCTACCGCTTTCGTGAGAGTAGCAAAATACGGGAGACCCTTACATCGTCAACTATACCTTTACGTACCCCCCCTCTACTAGCCACGGCCGAGCGTTTTAAGCTGTGTTGGACCCTTGACCGACTCATCGTCACCACTTATTCCACACTTACACCACCCTCTCTCTGTGGACGTCTCATACACCATATCACCTGGCACTATCAATTCCCGTCCTGAGCTCCAGGCCCCTCCAGCCCATTTGCGCGGCGCCATAAATACAATAAAACGCCAGACCGCCTGCTTTGGGCCGTCAATCATAAACGCCCATCCTAGCCTATCTCGTCCACTTGTGCGAACTATCCGATCCTACCGCCGTCTTACACCATCCATCGAGACGCCATCTCAACTGTACCTACCTACCTAGTCTGCCTAGATAAACGATCCTGGACTCTGTCTGTGCGCTTGAATAAATAACCCGCACCCGCCGAAAAAAAGCAATATTTTTAACCTTCAATACTCGCAAACCTTGGAGTTGCAGTTGCTATCTGGACGCGACAATATTGCAGCCTGCGCCGCCTCACCTCACATCATCTCGAGGGCGGAACTACTACTAGTATCACATCACCGTACATCAAGGACCTGAACCCTGCATCTTGCTATCCCGATTAGGATCGACACTGGCACATCAAATCAAGCAACACCAGCGACTTCAATATTACGGGTACTTTATCCTGCCGCGTCTGCTCGACTCATCATACACATTCAAACACGACTGTTTGTTTCCATGCCTCCTGCGCATCTGGGTGCTTTTAGTATTTCTCGTGAGTACAAGAAAAGCTTTATTTACTCTCGAGTTTGGCTCTCGCGTCTCTTTCTTTTGTCTACCTGCATGTCGCCGCTGCATGTATTGCCCAGATAAACCCCGACCAACCCGACCAACCGTTCGTCCTCTATGGAAGGACGAGACATCATAGCCTCTTTAAGCCCCCTCCCTCCTTATGCCATGCCCGTATCTTCTTTGTTCTACAAACCACCTCCAACTTGATATTGCTCTCTCCAAAACTTACCCAACATTGTCGCAAACAAATCACCCCGTTTGCCATTTTCTCCCTTCACAAACAATTACATACTTCCCCCCTCTGAAGTGCGCCTCGTTGGCCGTTTAGCTACGAGGGTACCTTCAAGCCCCCCCGCTCTTCTTCGGGTGGCACCCACACACATTTCGCACCTCATCCCCCAAAACCAAAACCACCATCATCATCATCATCCCTCACGCCGCGACTCAGACATCCGTATCGAAGCTACATTGCTGACTGGTCATCTCACCATTCCAAGAACAGCCACTACAACCCTGAACAGACTCTCTTCACCGCCTACCTCGTCTGGTCGCATCTGCATCCCTTCTCGCTTTGCGATCCCGGCTCCCCCTGCAACGACTCAGACAAGGAGCCCCTCAACTGCTCCGACCGCCGTGCCCCCCGCGCCGACGACTGTGCAGGACAGCGTCTCCAGATTACTGCTAATAGCACTGGACTGGGGCTAGTACGCGCCAAGGGATAAGCTGGACCTTTTCGCCCGTGCGTTACCAAGTACTCCTTGCCCAAGCGCCCAACCCAGCGCTGCGCTCTTTTGACCTTTCGAGTACCTACGCCCCCGGGGAACGCCTCCAACCCTCTAACCCCTTGTAGGTACCTGGTCTTGACCACTTAGTGAGGTCCTGAACTGTCAGTGCCCGCCATTTCAACCCCCTCCAACCCCGAACAGCCCCCTCCGATTCTCCGACTCACGACATCCATCTTTCTCCCGTCTCTCTCTGGCTGTTCTGTGCTTCGACGACGCATCACGTTGTCGCGTTTTACTTCCCCTTTATCTAGCACTCGTCGTCCTCTTATGGACTGCAAATAGTGCTCCTGATACCTTTTCACTCTTCTTGTTAGCTCTAGCCTACGCTTTTCTGCCTATCTGGTGAGTCAGGTCCCTCAGCCTCAAATCCCCGGCTCTCCGCCCGCCACTCTCCTGGCTGCAACCTCCGCGGTGGACACTCCATATATGGATGTCCACTTCCCATCTTCAAGCCGGATTTCTTCACATCTCCCCCGCTTTGTGCTCCGCGCTGCTCTGGCTTGATACTGACTCGCCTGACAGGCCAGTCCTAAGCATTCGTATCTTGAACGTACCATCACCCTTAGCCGAACTGGTGTACGCCCACAATATTTCGCCGATATTCCCCCTCTATCTGGGGCAATAACACCCGACTCTACAGCATCGACACATCAAACTCAACTCTACCATCGTCGTTACAATGGCCCAGCACGGTTTCAACCAGTTTAGTAACGGCCACAGCGGGGCAAGTATCGACCCCAACGACCTCGCCATGTCAAGTGGCTACTCCCCTTCATTCAACAACTTCAACTCTAACTCTGGCAATGGCACCAACGGCTTCTCAAGTAGTTCCGCCATGTTCGATGATGATGAACTCCTTGATGGCCTCGGCGGACCTCCTGCTGCCCAGTCCGGAATATCTGGTCAGGGTCAGGACTTTTCGGGGTTGAACATGGGATTCTCTCAAAATGCGTTTTCTCATCGCAATTCCGGTCTGCAAATCGACCAGTCCCACATGAACGGTTACTCAAGTACTCCGGATGGGGATCCCATTCAGAGCCCCTTTAACACTGGTTTCAACACTCAGTACCGTCAGATGCAAGGCCACTCCCTTGGCACCTCCCTACATTCGCCTTTGTCTTATTCGGAGTCTCCTTTGGCTGGCGCAATGAACGCCGACAGCAACGATCCTAACTACCTCAAAGCCAGAGCCAGAATGTCTCAGCAGATGCAGCGAAAGACATCCAACAGCCGCAGTCCCATGTCCCCAATGACCCCCAAGACGGCCACACTACACGGAATGACCATCGGATCTCAAGAGTCTCCCGGCTTTGGCGGTCAAGCTATGAAGTCGACTAACGGACAATGGCTCAATACACCGGCTGGAAGTATTCCCGCTTCTTACAACTCAGGATTCTCCTCCCCTATGCAACCTGGCATGAACCAGATCAGCGAAGTCATGATGAAGGGCGGCACTTCAATGCCTGCTAAGCTTGGTGTTGCCTCAAACACTGTTTCGTCCCAAGAGATGAAGAGAAAGCGTCGCCGAGAATCTCACAACCTTGTCGAGCGCCGTCGACGAGACAACATTAATGAGAGGATTCAGGATCTTAGCAGACTTGTCCCCACGCACCGTCTGGAGGATGAGAAGATCCGCAAACTCATTCAAAACGGAACACCTCTATCGCCTTCATTGACTGGGCTCTCTAGCCCAACTCAGGCAACATCGGGGCTTGCTGGACCCGGCGCACGAAGAGCCACTGGGAACAGCGCTGGCAACATTACAACAGGTCTTCCCATCGAAGACAAGGACAAGGGCCCCAACAAGGGCGACATTCTCAATGGCGCTGTTAGCTGGACCCGAGATCTCATGTGGATGCTGCACCTCAAGCTTCAACAGCAGGAGGAGATGATGAATACCATTGCCGAGCTTGGCGGTCATTTCCCCTTTGAAATGACGGAAGATGAGCGACGTATGCAGACCGAGCTCATGGATGCCATCTCGAAGAGCGAGAGCGGCACTTTCTCTTACTCGCGAACAGCAGGATCTGGTCTGCGAGTCCCTCACCACACTGATTATCGAGGCGATTCTCTCAGTGGTGGAGGCGGAAGCCTTGACCCCGTTGCCATCAGCCCAGATGACAACCTTGATCTGAATGACACAAACCAGTTCTGGCACGACCCTGATGATAACGGTAGCGGCCATGCTTCTGTCAACTTCAAGGAAGAGGATGAATATGACATGGATCTTACGCAGTAGAGCGCGGCCTTGTCTAGTCCAACCTCATCCATCTTTTAGGGTCTATTCCTCCGGGCGCAAGTAGCATTACTCAACAAGTGGACTTCTCTGCCTTGCTTCATGGTTGTTGGCGTTTGCAATATCATTGGTACTGTCATCATGGCTCACCACCATTTTCTTCATTATTGCATGTCGCGCTTCTTGCTGGCCTGACGGGTCATCGCAGGCCAGCTTCGAGTAGCTGCGGCTCTATCCGGTGTTTGGTTTCATTTGGGAATGTTTCGTCTTTTTTGGGGCACATCCTCGGCGCGTGGAGGTATGGGTCAAGTTACATCATATAGGTTTACAGGGGCATGTCTGATTTGCGTTTCTCATTGTGCTCATGGGTCTGCAGGTTGCTGGGTTTGCTTTCATTTGGGTTGTGCTGTTTTCTGGTGTTACCATTCTCTCATGTTGCGATACCTCGGGGCGATTTCTTGCATCAAGTTCAGGATGGGTGGTGAATGGAGGGATACAAGGTCAGGCAACGGGATGTCTTTGGGTTAGGAAACTTCACTTCTCTCCACTCCTGTTTATCTTCTTTTTGCCGTCTAATGCGCACGCTGCGGTGCTTTCTTCAAGTCTTGACCATCAGGTCACGGGAAGTAGATCTTTCTCTTTGGCTGGAGGGGGTTGCTGGGCTTGTTGTATTCACCGCCGCCCTGTACTTGTTTTATTGCTATTTATGCCTAGATACCACAAGCGAGATACCTATTATTATACATGTTACCACCCGTGGCTATATCCAATGCCAGGTGCTCTAAGTGTTCGTAGTATTCCAGGGGTAAGACGAGCTACATCACCAGTGACGAGTACAGAGAAGATACTCGCTCATCGCTGTCAATGTGTTCCATATTATCTTTCGCTTCGTGTCTTCCTGCAGAGCGATTCGTTCTAGGGCACACCGGCCGTCGAAATATTTGCACATGTCCTGCCAACTGTTTGCCAGTTTCTCGTCATTGAAGCGGCGAGCGATAGCAGAGAGGTAGCGGGATTCTATGCCAGTGGCCTTCTTGGCGTCGAGTATGATGTGTGGCGTGAGGCCTTGGAGATGCGGATGGTCATTGACCGAGGGATGTGCCGTCGCAACAGGCACGGGCTTACGGGCGTGAGCGGTAGCCTTTTCGGCTGCGTCGCGCTGGGCCTTGGAAGCAATGCGTTCAAGGCGAGCTTTCTCGGCGGCCTGCTCAGCAACAGTGGGAACGTGGGAGCCGTCAGTGCCTGAATGACTCTCGGAGGACTCGGAGGTACGTGGAGGCCCCGAGGCGGCCGTGGAGGAGTCATCCTTGGGATCTACATCTGGGTTCTTGGCTGCATCTCCATCTACCTCTGCAGCAGCGCGGAGCTCTTCAGCCTCCATCTCGTACTCGACCTCGTATAGAATCTCGGGCCAGACGACGACATAGGCAAAGGTGCAGAGCTGGGTGACCCAGCCTCGACGCATGAGCCAGGAAAGCATGAGGAGGTAAGTGGGACGGTGGGCCTTGCTTGGTGAGAACTGCTTGTAAGGTCGAGGGGTTTGAGAGAGCTCGGCGAGGAAGTTGGGGAGTGGCGGAGCTAGAGGGAATGCTCGCTGCCATTCGAGCGTGTCGAGGGGGAGGCGAGAGAGATCACTGTTTGGGGATAGGATGTACTGGTCTTTGGCATGAAGAGGAGGAATGGCGATGGCACGGCGCCAAAAGATAAAATGTTGAGCGTATTTGCGCACTTGACCGAGGGTCAAGATGTTACTTTGACCGACTTGATAAAATCTGTGGCTATGTTAGTGATCAAAGCCAGACCTAAACCCAAATGATAACTACTCACGACTGTGTTGGTTTGGATAACCGCACAAACTCGACCATGGAGGCTGTAGTTGGGTCTGGGTCAGCCTGAAGCTCCGATATGATCTTCTTCTCATCATCTGTGAGCAACAGAGCAAAGTTACGATCGAGGAAGCCGGGTTCCTCGAGAGCGTCCTGGCTAATAAAGGTGTTGGCTGTTGTAAGCCAGAGGCCTCGTTGCGTTCCCTCTTCGCCTTGAGGGAGATCATCTATATAAAAGGGGATGGGGATCTGGACCGAGGGGGTGAGAGCACCAGCAGCGGTGTCGAGGTGAAGAGCCGCGATCTTGTTTTGTGAGACTGCTTCGTACACATCGTGCATGGCAGCAGCCAGTGACGAGCTCTGGAGTATTTCTTTCCACAACACGCTCATTCGTTTCCCTGACAAGTGGTGTTAGCATCTTGAGTATTGGGTATTGCTTCGATAAAGGGTGGTACAACTCACGCTCCTCTCGAGCCTTATCCTTGGCAACGAGGATCCGTTTTGATTCCTTCCAGACAAACTCGCTGTGCTGCTGGCTATACTTGAGGGCCTTGCTAACTTTCTTAATGATATGATCGTACAATGACTCGACAATATCCTTGACCTCGTTGCTGCTGGGGTTCAGGATGAATACGAGGTTGAACATGGTCATGGAGCTGCGTTTCTCGTCGTCCTTGTCCTTGTCCTTGTCCTTGCCCTCTTCCTTTTTCCCTTCCTTCTCCTCGGTAGACTGTTCTGGGGCCTTTGCAGCGGTCGAAGGCTCGGTCTCATGAGGAGCTGTCTGGTCATCATTGTAGGCAGAGCGCTTCTCCTGGCGAGAGGCCTTTTTGGGCTTCTTCCATCTGCCGTTCTCTGGGACATGAATGGGATAGGATACGCAATAGAGAGGATCCAGAGATAGCTGAAAAAGTCGTTTGTGGTATGGACGAGCGGGTGTCAAGATACCAGCAAGATCACGGGCAGGGAAGCCAGCAACACGTTCCCACGGGACGATCTGCGAGCCAGACTCGGTGAAAGAGTGCTCATCTGGATTCCTCCCCTGCTTGAAAAGAAGCGCATCGTCTGCAACATCGGAGAAGCTTTGCTGGGAGAGGCGCTCTAGAAGTATGTCCTCCAGCTCATTGCCAGAAGCGGATTTCGACTTGGAGTGAGTCTCAACTTGAGCAGGATAGTGAAAGACAAAGGCTGGGCCGTCGCGGGAGCGGTTGACTACGAGGGCGACAGCGAGAAAGTTGTCGCTGGTGACGTTGGGCACGGCCATGACGGCGCCGGGTACATGGTAGGGCTACCCGGAGGGCAATTGATCACATGAGACCGAGTCGTTGTTTGTTTATGAGGTTTGTCGCGATGGTTTGTCCAATAGTGAGTGAGTGTGAGTGTGAGTGTGGAGGAGAGATGGGATGTGAGCCACAGTAGTGCCGTTTTTAGCTCTTTGTCCCGCCATGACAAATTCTTATTATATATACCCTGCCAACACGGATCTAACCAGCAAACCACCATGGGAAGCGGTCCACCGCTTCAATAAACGACGGTTCCATGGTCTAACGGTTATGACTGCGGATTCTGATTCCGCCAGCGAGGGTTCGACTCCCTCTGGAACCTTTTTGATTCTATACCTCTACATAGAGTCTATCACTTTGATCTCTTTTGCCATCAAGTGGGGTGGCGTTATTTTTTGTCTCACAATCATCGTAAAGCTGTTCTTGTCGAGAGGCGTGATCCTTTCTTTAACAAGTCGGTGTGCAAAAGAGGCAAATGGTTAAAAATTGGATCCTTTCTTCACCTATGGTCCATTGGATCGAGTTGTAACTTGGCGAATTGCCCATTAAATAACATTGAATCGAAAGGGGCATGTTGATCGCATATCAGTGGCGAGATGGAAGTTAACTTGTGCCACAGCTAATAAGGAACAAAAGGCCCAACAGAATCCCCAACGCAATTTGCTTTCTCGACTCAATTTCATTTCATTCTATCCCTTTTTTTTTCGACTGCTGTAAGAGCCGTGCCGTCCATAGGTTCTTATTTCCACCAGGGCACCACTTTAGAGCTAAGCTAAGCTAGGCAAGCTAAGCTCAGCGCACAGCACAGCACAGCAATTAGGCACCCTATATCATCACCTGGACATGTGATTCTGTGCCAGCCCAGACATCACTCGACAGTATCAAAGCGTTGCATCACTTCAGTTGAAACAAACCTACTCGAGTTCCTTCTCCTCTCTCTCTCCCTCTCTCTCCCTCTCTCTCTTTTATATATCTCTACTGCTTCCCCCCCAGCAAGAAAAATCAGGCAGTCACCGCTCAATCAGCACCCAAAACCCAGTGGCACGCGACAATCGTTCACCTCGTATATCCCAGATTCCAAATACGCTGTGGCGGATAAACGGCCTGGCCTCTCTCTTTTTTGAGTCTTCACATGGTCTAGGCCGTCTTTTTAACTGGCCCACACTCTCATTTTCCAGTCCATTTCTGTCGCCCACAAAATCAGCAGAGACTAAGTTAAGTTACCTATTAATTACCATTTGGACTGGAAGGGCAACAGGTCGTGTGCTTGCCTCTCATCATCGCCGGCATTTGGTGATTTCTACTCCGTCATCGTCACCGCCAGAGCCTCACTTTCCCCTCCGTCAACGCCGACTCCTCCGCTCTCCGGCCGCCCCCCCTCCTTAGACTTCCGGTGCCCCTTTCTCCACCGTCTGCTCACTACCACCGTCGCCGTCGCCGGCGCCGCTTTGTCTTGTCTTAACCCGTCCCCCGGATTTCGCCCCTGAACCCCTGGCCCTGGAATCACCTAAACCACCCTCTGACCTCGATAATCTTTCTACATCACCTTCAGCCTCGGACCTGGACTCGGTCTCGTCTGATCCTCAACTCATCCTTTGATTATCGCGCTCTCTTTTTGCGTAACTCTCCTTCCTTTTCAGACCAGTTGGTCCCTTAAGATCCACCTGCCACATTTCTCCCCTCCTTTTCCCCCTCTGCGCCATACTTTTAAACCCCTTATTTTTCTCTCATCTCACTACACTCACTCACTCACTCACTCCCACAACCATGACGACCTCACCAACCAGTGTCGATTTTGGCCATGTGCCTTTTTTGGAGTTAGCTTACGACAACAATGATTCCCACAACTCGGCCCTTAAACTAATCCTAACCCTCATGCCGGATTGGGCCAGCGAAGACTCCAACATCGATTTTGTACGCTTCACTGATGGTATCACCAACACCCTTCTGAAGGCCGTCAACCGCCGTCCTGGCATGTCCAAGATTGACGTTGATCGAGATGCCATCTTGCTGCGCGCCTACGGCCATGGAACTGCAATTCTCATCGACCGTGAACGCGAGGCTGAGAATCATGAGTTGCTCATGAGACATGGTCTAGCTACTCAACTGCTTGCTCGTTTCAAGAACGGCATGATGTACCGCTATATCCTGGGTAAACCCGCCCGTGCCCAGGATCTTAGTGAGCCTCTTATCCTGTCCGCCATCGCTCGACGGCTTGCGCATTGGCATGCGACTGTACCGTGCTTGCCAGATCCCAATCATTCCCGAGACGACAGGCATCTAAACGGCAACTCCAACTCTAATGGCTCTGCAAATGGACAGATCTACACTAATGGTGATGGCCATGTTAATGGTTATACCAATGGCCATACCAACGGAGACAGTGAAAAGGCTCGCCAAGACAAAATCGACAATGCAGCTCCAGGAAAACCTCCGCCTAACGTGTGGACAACTATGCAGAAGTGGATATTTGCCTTGCCGACTGACACGGAAGCTCAACGAGAGAGACAGGCCCTGCTACAAAGCGAATTGGAGGGCATGGTCAAGAAACTGAGCCAGCGCCCAGGACTCGGCAAGAACGGGGTATGTTTGCGATGTACAGATTCTGCGTTATACAGTGACTAATCAGCTTGAAAATAGCTCGTCTTTGCACACTGCGATTTGCTGTGCGCCAACGTCATCATTCATGAAGAGGACAAGGAAGCACCTACCGTAGACTTTATCGATTATGAGTATGCAACTCCATCGCCTGCTGCGTTTGACGTGGCCAACCACTTTGCCGAATGGGCAGGATACGAATGCGACTACTCGGCTGTTCCCAGGCAGGACCAACGGCTCGCTTTCGTTAAAGAGTACATTAAATCGTACTTTGCGCTAACGGGCGAGAGTGTCGACGAGGACGAAGAAGTACGCAAACTCATGGCTGAGGTCGATGCGTACCGAGGAGTGCCAGGGTTCTACTGGGGCATCTGGTCCCAGATTCAAGCCGTCATCTCAAAGATTGATTTTGACTATGCCCAATACGCCGAGCTCCGATTGAGTGAATATTGGGCATACAAAGCTGAAGAAGACGGCAGCCGAAATGCCGCAGGCCAGGAAATGCCGCTGAGAGAGAAGACCTGGTGGCGTACCGAGTAATTCAATTCCACAGGGATCCAGGCGGCAACCGAAAGCAGGGACTGAGCAAGTGACGAATCTTGAATTCTAACCGGTACGGACAAGCAAGAGGGTAATGCATACAACGGCCAATTTAGGTGGGAAACCTGAGTAAAGTGATGAGAATGGGAACGGGAACAACAGGGAACGGCTACAGGGAAGACGTTTTCTTTTTCCCGGTTCTACCTGGGTTCGGGATTTCACTTCTTCAGCAAGTGGCCTGAACGTTTCCCTTCCTGGCTATTCCTACCTACCTACTCACCTGCTCCCCATATTCCCCGGCCTTTGTCTCGATAAAGGATAGCCACTCTCCTTGTCGTGTCTACATCTAGTGTAGATCGGGATACAGTCGCTGTCCCTTCCCTTTGCGTTTTCTTTTCACTTCTCCTTCACTAGGTATTCACGTGTTTTGGGTCATGACGATATAAAAAGAGAGCTCAACAGCGGGATCGGGAATGGCACAATGGGAAAAGCCATTCAACATGAGCTACGGTCCAACACATGGACGTCATGAATGAGTTGTCTTGTCTGCATTATTAATTAGCATTATTATACGGATACAGTAGTACCATTACTGAAATGGGCTCTTTAATAATTACATACATATACAAAACACTCACACAATACTATTGTGATGCAAGCTTCTCGATCGAGTGATAATCATGTACCTGAGCCTGAAAACGGTCAGTTGATGGCAAATCTCAGGCTTGACATCGATGGTTGAGATGGTATGGTCTCACTTTTACCTTTACCGACATGCTTCGGGCAAGGTCTTATACCCAGCCCGGCATAGATTACTGGCATTATCCAACCACAAGTCGGTCAGTCCCAAGCACGATAGAGAGAGAGCAGCTACATGCATCACCAGAAGCAGCATGTTGCGTTCATCACACCCGCTCGACCAACCGGGGCGTTGTCCCAAGACGGCTAGAGTCGACAGGTGGCTGTCCACAGTACTTTGCCAATCTTGGGTTCTTGCTTGTGTGTATGATGTGGCTTGTGGGAGATGGTAGACGTGGCTGGCTCAGGGAATAATTAGTCTACCTGCCAATGTATCCGTACGGAGCAGTGTCACATCAAGCCTGGGGCTGGCTGGGTCAGTTGAATGCAGCCCGTTAAACTTGCTTGGTGGGTAAATTTTCGATTCTAGCATGTGTGATGCGATATGCGATGTGGTGCAGGTTTTCCAAGTTCTTGGTACTGGTTGCTCCTTGCGATCCTCAATACTTTTAAGATTGACGTTGTAATTCAAATTGAGATTGCTCCGACAAGAACCGGTAATGAGGTCTCCAAGAACTTGATTATGATCCATGCATGATGCTAGATAGGGTGCGGTGCCTATGAAATTGTGGAATCAAAGCAAAAGCACTTAAGATAAGGTGCTGCAGCTGGAATGATTACTGTAGTTATATGTCGCAAAACCAGACAAGGGCTGGCCTCTTAGCCTCGAACAACAACGAGATGAAGGGCCGGCCGGGGTTATTTCCAAAACTCGTGGCTTTGCGACGGACGGTTGAAGAAGCGGGGGGCGGCGCTTGGGACGTGCGCTGTGGCTAACTTCCCTTCCCTTCCCTTCCTTACCTTCCCACTCCCACTCCCACTCCCACTCCCACTCCCACTCCCATGCACTTGCACCTGCACCTGCACTTGCACCTGCACCTGCACTCTCACTTGCTGCGCTGCAAGTGTGGCCCGCTAAACACTAACACCCTGGCACCTGCCTTAGAACCGTTGATGTGGGCAGGGCAGGACAGGGTTCCGACGCTTGGTTGCTCATTCCATTGGCCGCTTTCGCTGGTTTCAGACTCGAGGTTCCAGTCGGGAAGGAGCGCGGTCCATCTTTATGGCTATCCAAGATTCGCACGCATATTCACATTGGCATTTACATCCACTTGCGCATCCTCACTCAGACTCTGGTCCAGATCCGTACCAAGACTCAGACTCTCTTCTCTCGTTCGTCGCAACTCCAGAGTCCAAGCTGCGCCTTGGAGAAAGCTCTAATGATGTGGGGACTTGGCCCCTCCTTCTGTGGCTTCTGACAAGCTTGAAAAGCTTGGGCCAGGGCCAGGGCCAGGATCGATGACCTTACCTTACCTAGCCACGGGTACCTTGGTTTCACTATCTCTCAATCCCGTTCACTTACTTACACTCAGCTCATTACCATGGACCTAGGTAAATTGTCCCGGCTATAGAAGACACAGGGTACAGTGCAGCTCTTCAGATTTCGCCTCTCAGCTTGTCATCTCGGCAAAAGACTGTTAATTAACCTTCCCAGTTACACCCAAATTTCCATTGATCTCGCAACGTCGTAGCCGATCACCCATATGCAGGGAAAGACCGCGTCGTTGGGAGACGAATACAGACACAGACACGCACAAGCTCCATGTTGCAGTAGCGTCGATGGCAGGGGCGAACCTGGTGGCACCATCAGACGCCGCCGTTGCTACTGGCGGGTCTCTGCCTGTCCTTTCTGTCAATTGTCGCGCCTTGTTGCTTGGTTCTCATTTCTGCCTCTGCTTAGACGCGTCCGCAAATATCACCAAACTAGACTAGACGACCCGAGGGTTTCGGCCGGAACTTTTTGACGCCTTGGCCACATTATCCCAGCAACCTCCCTCCCTCACTTGGTCAATCTCACCCCAGCCAAGTCCAGCCCCAGAGCAGACGAGAGCAGGTCCCAAGCAGACAAGAGCACAGCAGATTGGTCCAGCTATCTACGGATACCTCGCCAAACTTCTCTTACCGCCAAAAGACATCAGACCCACTGAAATGTCCTCAGCGAGAGACGAGACGAGATGGAGGGCCGAGCGCGTGCTGAAGCTGTCCACGTTGCGGCGAGACATGGCGCCGCGGCTTCAATAAGAGAAGAAGAAGCAATATCAAACAAAGACAGTACCAGCGCTAGGGACCAACATGCACCGCCCACCAAGACAAAGTGCAGTGCAGTGCTGTACGGTACGGTACAGTACAAAGCCACGGCAACGGCGCGAGCTACACCCACTCATTCTCAGTGCTTGCGGGCTATATCTGTATTAATAAACATTGGGATCGAGAAATGTAGCAGACGGCATGGCGGTGCCAGACTGTGCTCAAGCTCAGCTCCTGACCCTCTTTCACAACGTTCTTCCCGCCTGGTTACCGTATCGTTCCTTGATCACCTTCCATGACAGGGTTACGGCCGAGACGGGGCTAATACCCCGACAAGGCTACCATGACGGGTTGCTGTGATGGAGCATAGCAGTGGACGAGGGGGCCAGCTGGGCCAGCAGGGCGAACGGGACGAACAGCTCGCGCAGGGTTGGTGTGCTGGAATCGCCCTCATGCCTGGACTCGTGGCTCTTGCCAGGACCCGGTTGGTGGGTGGTCCCCCTGCTGTCTGTCATTGGGATCATGGCCCTGAGATACCTTGCCCAAGACTGACATGCGCTTGTCCGCACTGCGTCGTCCCGCTTTCAACGGCCGGCAACATACTGTGTTAACACCTGCCAAGAAGCACGGTTCCTTCTCACCCTACCGCCCATGCAGACAAGTACCTCTAATAACGGAGTTCAAACAACGAATCCAAGGTGCTGCAGCCTGCGGCGCCCTTGCAACTCGCGGTTCATACCTGGTCGGCTGCGGGCTTCAGACGGATCCAGGCCCTGTGGCCGTCCGCATCGTTGTCGGCACTATCTCCAAATCTGCCGCGACGGGGGAGCTCTGCCCCACCTTGCTCACTCTTTGCCCTCACTCCCTCGCTGTGCCTCTCACACATGGCCGGGGCCATGGGGGGTGAGGGCCCAGCATAATGCAATGTCGTGCACTCGTGCCCTCTAATAAATCTTGGCTCGTTCATTCGCCTTGATTTCTAACATATCCACGAGAGCCTCCGGATCGAATTCTGATATTGCTTGTCCGGAGGGGACTCCCACCTCTCGTCTGTCTCGTCTGTCTTGTCTTTGTTGATTGTTCTTTTCAACTCTTCCCGTCTCCTGCATCGGACGACGACTGCCCACCTTCTGTTGTGTACCACAGCCAAATGGCTACTGGCATATACTCACAGTAACCAGCCAGCGAACTTCCCGGGAAAGCGACCAGCCATGCTCACCAGTTCACGCCAGCACAACAGCAGGAACCCATTGAAAAGTCGAGTTTGGACGAGATGAGATGATCTGGTCCAGAGATGAGCCGGGATGACTACACTCCACGGGGCCTATCCGACCCGGAGTCCCATCTTGATCTTGCCGGCCAACGTCAGCGACCTCAGTTTGATGCTGGCACTGGGTCGGAGCCAGTTGTACCATCATCAAATCAGCAAGGTCGACATGTCACTCTCAATGCCGCTCTCGAGGTCGCTATGCTTCGGCACAAACTCTATGCCCTCGAGAATCTTGTCGAACGTTACGGTACGTTTCGTTCCGCCTTTCTGTCGCCTGCAACTCTGTCGCCATCATTTGTGCCCTGTTACTTGCGGCGAATGTCTCAAGGCGTATCCTAACAACTATTGCGTAGGCATTCCATCACGCATCCCTTCTCTTTCTGAAGCTGAAGAGGCACGAACTCTTCAATATCGCTGCGAATGCCTGGAGGCTGCATGCAAGCAACAGAGTGAGTAGACAACCCCATCTTTCATCTTCTGCTTTCCAGTTTGAGGTCCTGTTTCATATATGCGTGAACTAACAATATAGACATGGACGTCGCTCGTTTGCTAAAAAACTCGACTCCTTTCCCGCTACCATCGGGATACCCATCATGGCTAGACCATCATCTTGCTCATCATGATCGAGTAGCTGGTTCTTTGTCCCCAACAGAGTCTACACCAGTAATCAACCCTTCGAGGGCTCCATTTAAGTGTTCGCATGAGCAGTGCATCTACTATGTCTATGGATTCTCGACTCAGCAGGACCGGGACAACCATCTTCAGATACACTCGAGCAAGCCTCCAACTAATTCCGAGTCATTCGGGAAACTCGACAGCTCTTCCAAAATACCCGAAATACCAGGGAAAAGTGGCGGTCCACTATCCCGGGACCGATTACCACCTATTCAACCGCCGACTACTCTTGTAACGACTAATCTACCCCCCTTACCTTTTCCAACACCATCGACCGCCTCCACGGCGACAACTAGAAGAGATCCCGGTTCCAGCTTTTCCTTCCCGGACTCAAAGTCTGGACTCTCTCGAGGTGGCGAAGATACGGCCTCTGATCCTCAGTTGCCTCCTCTAAAAAGAGCTCGCGTTGGACACGATCGCCTGAAATCTATAGGAGAACTCAAACTTCTCCGTAACAACGATCCTTGCCTCCGATGTCGAGCTTCAAACAGACCAGTAGGTTTTGCCTTTGTGGTTCTCTAAAACCAGTCGAGATGCTCATGATTCTAGTGCGATTCGAATAACCCTTGTTCCCTCTGTTCAGGAATGTCTTCGTCTGAATTGGATATTCACTGGAGCATTCTTGGATGTTATCGTGGACCCATCACTTCACTAGTTGACATTTTGCTCCAAGGTATGAGTGCTGGTTTCCAGGTCCATTGTTACTTTAGCTGACCCCTTGGTAGGGCCATTCGCATGGTCGCAGCCTCAAACACCAATAACACCCTCTAATCCTCGACGAGACAATATCAATGACCTTATTCTAACTCAGAACCCAACACTGTCAGCGGCCACAAGATCTTCCTGGAGACTTGATTTTCAGGACACGTTTTGGTGGCAAGAAGGCGAGCCAGGATTAGATGAACGCATGAATCAATCGCTAGGAACTGGGTTTCATGAGCAAGGAGCCGCGCCACCCGTTTTGCAACTCATCGCTTCTAGCCCGAGTTTCCGAGGCACTGCTTTCGACCTTCTCGAACTCCTGAGTGTCAGCGGTCAACTTTCGATGTCGCGAGAAGAAGAGCAGACGGTCCATCCTACTCTCTTTCGAGCAAAACAACTATTACGAGAGATCATATTTTACGATGCATCTCAGCCGAGTCCAGTGCTGCGAAGCAAGTCCAGCCTTCCTCCACGGACCCCGATTGACAGCCGTCCTTCTACCGAGAGAAACCAGGTGCTCAGAGATTTCACACGGCGTTACCTAGTCTCCCTGGACGTTGCAACGTCAAATCTATCGGCCATTGGTATCAGACATTGGATAGGAGTTTTTGTTTCGATTTGCATTTTTAGTGCTGTTGAGACTATTTTGGTTGACATTGCCCGGTCTTTTCAGGGGAATGATCCGTCGCACCCTAGCCCTACGTCGACAGACCGACCTGACCAAGTCATCAGAAGCGTATATCAGGTGCTTGTGTCTCTCTTTTCTGCATCAGCCGACCCTTTATCCAACAACTCGGAACCCGAAGACCCCGTTGTCCGCAGCATAACGCGAGTAGTTCGACGCGATCAATGGCCGCCGAGGCACCTCTTCTCGAGTTTCGACTTTCTTCTGAGCCTCGGTGCAGGAGAGATTCCTAATTATGGATTCAATGGTTTTGTTCTCCCAAGAAGACATTACTTAGGCCATGGAGGCTCTAGGATTGTACCCACAGCTCAAGTAGACACTGCGTCTAGGCAACCTTTCCTGAGGTCTACCCCTTCCTTAAACTCGGTAGGCTCAGCGTCGCAATACTTTCCGCCCGGTTCACGAGCGGAGTTCCCCCTTCCCGGCCAATTTACGCTGCCAGGCGAGGTGCCTGGACGGGCTCGCAGACACACGGTTGGAGATGATATGTCACCCTATCCCGAATCGCGACGACCTTCCGGTGAGCCGATCTCTCCGTCAAGACTCAAGTCTTCAGCTCGTCGAACTTCATTGCGGCGCGTCTACTGCGACAGGTGTAACGAACACCCAGACGGCTTTCGGGGCGATCACGAACTGCGACGCCATATAGATGCTAAGCATTCAGCTACAGTCAAACGATGGGTTTGTAAAGAGCCCAAGAACCATACACCGTCGTCTCCGCAACCAGTAATTCCTCTGTCGAGGTGTAAAGCATGCCTGGCGCAAAAGCGATACGGCGCGTACTACAACGCCGCCGCGCATCTTCGACGGGCGCACTTCAGGCCTCACAGGGTAGGCAAAGCCAGTGGCGATTGGCCTTCCATGAGCGTTCTGAAGGATTGGATGCGAGAAGTGCGCCAGTCAGTTGATGTGCCGGATGAGCACATATCGAGCGGCGAAGATGAGATGGAAGAATTTCCTACGCCGACCGACTACAGAGACCCGATCTCACAGCGAGGCTCTGTGGCCCCTGAAATGCCACTACCCACAGCCGCAGTTTTAGGTCCACTGCTTTCGTCAACCTCTATTGAACCGTCGATACCGATCGAACGAGCCAGTCCGACGAGGCGACCTGCTGAGAACCGAACGAAATGCCCTCATCCCGATTGCGGACGCGAATTCCGTGATCTAGTCTCCCACATGCTCACGCATCAAGAAGAACGTCCAGAAAAGTGCCCTATTGTGACATGTGAATATCATACTAAGGGGTTTGCGCGCAAGTACGACAAGAACCGCCACGCCCTGACCCATTACCGCGGATCGATGGTGTGCCCGTTTTGTCCCGGGGTTGGCAGCCCTTTCGAAAAAGTCTTCACGCGTGCTGATGTCTTCAAGAGACACTTGACTGCTGCTCATCAGGTTGACCAGACAGGTCATAGTAGTGGCCATCGACTACCTGGAGGCGACGATCCAGCAGGGACAAAAGCGAGGTGTTCTATATGCAAAAACGGCTTTGGTACTGCTCAAGACTTTTACGAGCATCTTGACGACTGCGTACTTGGTGTCATTGTGCCATCCAACAACAATACCTCGACTCAGCAGAATCGCCTGCAAGGCTCTCCGCAATAACATTAAACCACAAGACGAGTTGTATCGCGGGACAGGAACATCAACAAGGATTCAAACGAATGAGACGGCTTCGAGTATATTTTAAGAAACGGGGACAGCGAAGCGATCTATTTTTCCCCTCTGCTTTTTTTTTCTCTTCTTTCTTCCTTTTGTTATAAGGGCATCATAAAGAACTATGTGCCTGGCGCACAAATTTTGATTCTAGATACCACCAGAGATTTGGCAGCATTCGCCGCTTCGTTTTTGTATGATTATATCCTTGAATTAGGCATCAAGTATATCGCGACATCTAGTTGACAGATGGACCGATCATCATTAAATCAAATCAACCGCATGTAAATATGAAATTACTATGTGCACATCGTTATCAATCTTAAATTGAATTATTGGAACTTGGTGGAATTTCTGTATTAATTTGGGTATTTTTATTCAACTCTCGTTAACTCGATAAGCCTTGTTCGCTTTTGTGGCAAAAGTAAAACTTGCCAGACTACTCAACCGCCGCCAGAGAAAAGACAGACGATGTGCGCAAAACAATAAACGCCAATTCCATGCTATCAACCGCTCGTTCCAGTAACTTGATATGTAAAGTGGATAGAGATATATCATAAACTACATAAAAGAAGACTAGTCAAGAGATCATCTTGAGGTAGAGTCCTCGGAAGGCAGGGCTGTCTTCTCGTTGATGGACTCTACCATAAGAGACTCGTCGCGGCGGCCAACATGCTTGGGGCTGGAACGCTTGAAGAACTCGTGAATCTCGGGAGAAAACTCGCCGTCGTCGGGCATAGCGCCCTCAGTGTCCTTGGGGCCACGGCTGGCTTGAACAAGCTCCCACTCGGTGCGCATGTCCTGGACTTTAGAGCGCCAGTCTGCCTCAGGGTCGTAGCTCTTACCGAGACCTCGGAAGCGCTCCCAGAGAGAAAGATGAGCAGGGTTGACGGCAACACCGTGGTATTCGCTCTCCTTGCCATCACGGATGTAGTACCAGCGGCGCTCCTGCTCCTTCAGGTCGAGGCCAGTAGTATCAGGGAGGAAGATCCAGGTGAGGAGCATACCGGCGAGACCAAACCAAGGGACGACGTAGAACTTGGTCTGGTCGTCGATGTAGTTGTAGAGAACGGAGGCGAGGAGGGCACCAGCCTTGCCGATACAGGCAGAGAAACCATGGGCAGTAGCACGGATGGGGGTAGGGAAAACCTCACCGGCGACGAGGAAAGTGACAGAGTTGGGACCGAACTGGTTGAAAAAGGAAGAGATGAAGTACATGGCCTGGAAAGAGTGGATTCCGGCAGGGCTGGTGTAGTGCTTGTAGTTGAATGCAGGGATAACAAACATGAGGAAGCACATGAAAAAGCCGACCTGCTGCATCGTCTTGCGGCCGTAGAGCTTGTTGTCAATGAGGATAGAGGCAAGGTAGTAACCGGCCAGTGAGACGGTGATGTTGACAAGGTTCCAGGTCCAGGTGGTGAAGATGGAGTCGCTGTCAGGGGAAATGACCTTGATGAACTGGCCCTGGAAGAGCTTGTTGCCATAGAAGAAGACATCGTTGCAGAACCAGGTACCAGCGGTAGCAAGGATACGGCCACCGAAGTTGGTAAAACAATGTCGGAGAGCGTTCATGTCGTAACCCGTAACGTTGGAGCGCTTCTTGGCCTCAGCGAGCTGCTTGCCAGCACTGCGCATACGGTAGGTACGGTAGTAGAGGAGCCAGAGAGTACCGATGGCAGGGAAGGCGAAAGACAGACGGAAAGTGTACTGGGCAGCAGAAGCGCTGTAAGGAGGCGAGCTTTTGCCGTTGTTGAAGATGGCGAGGAGGGCAATCAGGATGACCTGGTTGACAAACTGTCCCCAACCCTGCATCAAGAAAGCGGTGGTAACACGTCGACCACGGTGCAGACGATCCTCACGAGTCGAGATTCTGCCTCCCGAGGAGACACCCTCAAGAGAAGAGGTTGCCGTGATGGGATACTCGCCACCGACACCAAAGCCGTAGAAGAAGAGGGACCAGGCGTAGCAGATAACCCAGCCCTGGAGAGTAAGACCCCAGGAAGCAGTGAGCATGAGGAGACCAATGAACATGATGGCAGCATCCTGAATAAGACCCCAGCGTCGACCGACCCAATCACCCATAACCTATGCAATAGTCAATATTCAGCATCTAATAAAGCGAAGGAGTGAGTAGACTTACACCAACAACAGCCTGACCAACCATGATACCGATGATTTCGAGATATGTCACAGAGGCGATCCAATTGTGTGAGCAAGTTGTGGGGGTTTTACCCCAGCAATCAGGCCAGACAGCCTTGAAGAGGGGTTCAAGGTTACCAATGGAAAAGAGGACATAGCCCTCGAGACCGAGACCAGCACCTGGAATGACAGCATGGCGGAAGTACCAAGAGAGAGGCGATAGAGGGTCTTCTTTGAACATAGACCAGGCAGTCTTGGCTTCCTCCTTGGAGGCGTTCGAGTCGACCTTTGAAACAAAACGGACACGCTGGGCGAGAGGCAAGTCGGCCCAGTAGACACCGTCCTCGGTGTAGGAATCGTCTGGGCGGGTTACATGGCTGAAGATGCGGCGCTCATCGCTTGTAGCGTAGGCGATAGGCTCGTGGGTGTTATGCTCTGATTCGCTGTCTGCAGGCCCATGAGGGACAGGAACCTCGCCGGGGACAGTAGACTCGTGGTGTCTATGAACCATTTTGACAGAAGGCGTGATATGCCTGTAGCTGAGAATACGTAGAGTTGGTGATGCTCAAGAAGTAGACGTGTTGGAGTTTTGTTTGTTGTGGGTGTCCCAGCCTGGGAAGTGCAAACCACCAGGAAAAACTTTTATATTGGAGGCAAAGAAAGTATCAAGGACCCAATGTTAATGGGTTGGTGGCAAGTCAAGGACCTTTGAGACTTGCAATTGCCTTGTCTTGGCTCGGGGAAGAAATAGAAATCCAAAGTGTTGAAAGTGCGACGACGGGGAGTATTTGAACTACATCACGACCGACATAGAGGCGACTGGAACTTAGAGATCCAGGACGAGTGTCACAAGTTTGGCGAAGCAGTTTCAGCCAGTAAGAAGAGACAGAATAACCTCGTGGGAGAACGTGTGGACGAAAGTCAATCTCTGGGGCCGATTTCGAGGGGTGTGTGGGCGTGTGAGCAGTGCAGTCTAGCTCCCGTGTTCCCTGATGCATGTCGCCGCCTTGCCTGAGGGACCAGAGAAAGAGGGGACCAGAAACACCAAAAGATTTGAGCTCTGGGCTCTAGGCTCTGTCGATAGAGAGCAAGGCAAGACGAGCGGAAAAGCGGGCTGACGGCTTAGCTCGGGAGCTATGCAAGAGACGTCAAGGATGGCTGACATGGTATTGGTGCATGAGTCGATCCGCATGCTGGGTCAGCCCCATGTCTATGTCGTCCATAGATCCTGACAGCCGGCGGGCGTATCGTGGCGTGCGTGGGCAAACGTGAAGACGTAAAAGGACACCGAGCAACTGTATTCCGTGCCATCACGGGAAAGTGTGCCGCGTTTCACTTACAAGATCTGATAGATTGGGGGAAATGACGAAATTAGACAGATGACGTTGTGTTAGTGAGAGTTTAAGCCCACAGCCAAAGCTCAAATCTCAAAGAGCCAGTTCCTCCACGATGAGGCACGTTTTTCTAACTAGGTTTGTAAGAGGCTGAATGGGAAACAACAAATTCCATCCGGACATGGAAAAACCTGGGGTTCCTCGGAATTGCGTGAGAGAATATTCAGGCAAGAGCGAGGCCGATTTGACCGCACGGTTCGTGGGCAGGAGCAGTCCGGGTAGAACGGCATCTACCAGACCCGCCAGAGTGTGTTTCGGTCGACACCGTTGGTAGACAGTGGTCGATCTCTTGTAATAAAAACTCGAATCATGGCATTAGACTGGATAATTGAAATTGATAACATGGACCCTCTTTCCAATTTGGCCATTCAGGCTCATGCTTTGGGCTCTCGTTGCACCACTATACGGCCCGTCCGATATTGATTCTTCCGTGCAGAAACCTTCATAGTCCCTCCTCCCCCAAACCCTCGGTGTCCTATTTCAGATACCGAAATATGTTTCATTTCCTTCCCATATAGCCTTTTTGTCCTTAGACATCACGGATCGTCGGCTCGTCGTTGCTTCCTCTTCTCTGCTGTTGATGCCAAGTGCGTCCGCTTCGCTCTCTCCCGCCTCGGCACTCTCGGGAGCCGCAGGTTGTGGCTTGGCACAGACGCCCTAAGCCCGAAGAGGGCAAATCCAAGAAAAATTCGCTGCATGGAAAAGTGGGCGCTACCTCTGGGCGGGCCCTCTCTCAACGACATCCGCCTAATGCGGAAAGAGGTCGTGTGATGCCACTGGATTGCCTGCCCTTCCTTTCCGCTCCTTCCTACCTTTGACGCACGGCAACACCAATGGAAGGCTTTACACTCAACTCAATCTTATGCTAAAACTCTACGTTAATTTAAACTGTATAAACATTATGCCTTTCCCGCCGCACAAAACCTTCTTTTTGTTTATTTATGCTTGACCAAGACCAAGTCATCGCGATAGTTGCAATGATCACATGCGGTCAGACACAGAAACATAAAAACCTCAAGTCTACAGTATTATCAATCAGACCCCGCTTCTGCTGTGTAACCCTGTATTTTCCCTGTACCGCCTCGAGTCTCGTGGCGCCAGCCTCGCATACAAAGAAGAAGAAAAATGCGCCGTCTTTGTGCATGCATGCAAAACGCACATCAACTCATGATCTCGTACTAGGGTTTTCACTTGTGCGCCTGCAAAAGTTACTTATGTATTAAGTGCTTTCCTTTTCTCTTTGCAGTGGTTTCCTTTGATCTTCATCGTCCAATTCGTGTCGAGTATTCGTACAGTTCAACTCTACACCGTATAACTAAGATGGTACGATCATCCTGCCTCTTGGAGTAGAAACCCCGTCTCTAGCTCCAACGTCGTATCCATCTGCATTTCCAACCTCTTGGATAACCATAACAAACATGCATATTCTCTCCGCTCCACAATGAGTTTCTCTTACACTCTGGAAGCCAGGGTCAAGTCCGTCTGATTTGCTCACCAAGTTGTTTTAGTAAGGACCCTTAGTCCACGCAGTCACTTGGGACTGGAGACCCCTCGGCCATGACCATTCCTTCTTGCGGAGAGATTATCAAGTTGCTGTTGCTCTCCCTTTAGCTGGATCGATTTCTGGGCTCCGAGTTGCTGTAGTTGACTACGGAGTACTCCGTCTATGCATTGGCCTATGATTGACCATCTCCTCCCCACGTCCCATAGCACTCTTGTTACAACCTCACGACTTCCAGCTACTCAATCGCGGTATGAGACCAAGACCATAGCATTACGATACGTATACGATTGCCGGCGATTGCATGATGATTGATAAATGTGCACCGAGCCATGTACCTTGTTTAGAGGAAACTTCTCATAAGTACATCATCTCATATTCTCGGGTCAAACTATCAGGCAACAACTATCAAAAGATACGCCAGAGCAGGGGCAGTTGTACTCAAGTCCACTGTATAAGTGAGTCTTGAGGTTTACTTTGTTGCTTCAGAGTCAATCGGTCTCATGCTACGATCACCATCCATCACTACCCCATGTATGCTTACAACCCAATCAGATACTGTTAATCATAAACTACGCCGCTTCATCTCTGCTCAGTGACCAGATCAAGACTTTTGCGCTTCAATGGCTTGCCTCTTTTTATTTATGTTTTTTTTTACCTCAAGACTCCCATCGCCCATATCTCGTGTTTGTATAACTCCACTCTCCAACATGAAACAAAGGGACAACTAGGGCCAAAGGGGAAAAGAAACTCCGTCTTCCTTTGTCGCGAGATATTCTCAACTATCTCACATGAATACAGTCTGTTCGCTTGCATCGGCTGCTCCTATCGCGCAAATCTGTTGCGTTCACATAAGGAGTCTCTATGCCCACAGTCCAACTTGACCCAGTTGTCTCCGCTCAAACGCCACGCTGCATGTCATAGATACAAAGGAAATTTCAGAATAAAAAAAGAGATTTGATAAAAATATGCATCATAACACTGTCTCGCATGACATAACCCGCTAGGCGTCTTGACCAATCTCGTCAAGCAATCTTTATTTCCCAACCGGTCTTGGTGTTGGCTCCTCATCTTCACTGCCGTCACCGTCCTTCTTAACAGTTGTCAAAGGCCGAGGTGTGGCATCCACGCTGTCAGTTCCGTCCTTGTCGCTCTTAGGTGTCACTCCTTCGATCTTCAGTTCCGCTTCCGGAGGCGTATGTGCTGTTGCTTCCTCAAAAATAGCCCCATCCAAAACTCCTGTCTCCATCTCCTTAGAGGGCGTTGTCACAACTTGCGTTACAGCTTCTGGCGTGCTCTCTGACCCCACTGTCAAGCTATCGTGACTGTTCGCCCGCATCATCTCGATGCCGAGCTTGGAGCTGGGTAGACCTGCCTTGCCAAGCATCTGCTGACTGTTGCGGCCATGATGCTTATCTCTTCCACCCCCTAGCTCCTCGTCTTCGTCATCGGCCGACTCGGTACCTTCCAAGGCTCTCTGTTCGGAACCTTCTCTCTTCCCTTTGAGCTTATCATTAGCCCGCGAGCGGTGCTCCATCTGTGCAGGAGCAGACTGCTGAGCCACAAGATGGGGTATTCCTTTTCTGGTGCCTTCCTGCATCTCGTTATTGTCTGTCGTGATATTCAAGCCCCCCTCGTCCCATTCGTTTGTAGTTTTCCGGCTGATAACGACCGGTAACTCATCCGTCGTCACGGACTCCGAATCGCCAAATAACGATGAGTTGATTGAGTCTTCTCGGCTGGACATCATTGCAGTTCCTAAACGACCAGCAAAGATTGACGAACCTGAAGTCGGGCTGTCCTCGAGTCGAGAGTTGGCCTTGCGAATCCCTAAGTGAACAGGTCGCGGCATGCCTGATGATGAGGACTGCCCTGGTGATTCGGGCCGCCATTGACATAATCCTCGAAGTACTTCTGTGAGCTTCGAGGAGCTGATAGGCTTCTCAATCAGAGAGTCAAAGTAGTGCGGTGCTTGGAGCTCCTTGAGGTAAGCTGTGATAGCCACAATGGGTGTGTGGGAATTGGCATTCTTCGTCTCCCGGATCATGCGCGCTACATCGGCGCCATTGATTTGAGGCAGCTGATACTCGAGGAAAATGACATCGAATTTGATCTCACTCATCGAGTAGCGAACAGCCTCAGACCCATTGGGTACTGAGATAGTGCGGCATCTTAGCTTCTCCAGCAGTTTCTCCATAACCATACGCGACACTGGGTGGTCCTCGCAGATCAGCACATCCAGCGGCCGGAAAGTAGGCCCAGCATCGAAAGTGATCTGCGAAAGCCGCCTTGAGCTCTGTCTTCGCCTCTGTACACGGAGAAGAGCATTGTGCTTCTCACCCTCGTTGTCAGACGACGAAGGAGACATGTCAAATACTTGGCTTCGCCGATGACGATGATGCATTATGTCGGAAGCAACGGGACTGCCATCTTGTGACTGGGAACCCACCGTAAGCGACCTGGACCGTCCAGCTGATGAATTGCTTGATTGCCGCGGCGTCGATACGGTCTTTTGGGGTGACAAGGACAAGGGAGGTGGCGCTGCGCTGCGGCCTTGTGCAGGGGTCGATGCTGCGACTGTGGTGGCGGCCTTCTGCAGGCTTGGTGGCACCTTGGGTATCTCGATTGCGGAGTTAGGCTGCAGAGTTGCGGCTGTTGACTGATGCGACAGACTTGAGGAATTACTCGACGCCTTTCGTCGCCCATCAGCTCCTTGTCCGGCAACAAAGGAGACGAGCAACGGCGATGAAGGCTGGGACGCTCGGTTTGGAGATGCATTCGCATGGCTGAAGCCAGAGGGCGATTGCGCTCGATTTGTTGCCTTGGCATTCGAGATAGTCCTCGAGATGGGGTGGGATAGAACAGGGCTGCCTTCGAGCGACGGCCCAGGGGATATAACGCTGCTTGCTGCTCCGGGGCTAACGGAGGTCCCTTTGCTCTGGGCGGCCAGCGCCTCGGCTCGCAGCTTCTGGATCACGTCCTTATTGGCCTTCTCCAACACAGGAAGATTCTTGAAAGAAAAGGAGCCGAAATCATCTACCGCTACCGGCTCGCTGAGACGTCTCGACTTCAAATCGCGCACATGTGGAGGAATATGTAGCGGCATAAGTTTGCGGTTTATAGAGTTGACCTGCGATCGAACTCGAGACAAAGCATCGTGTGGCCTTTCGGCATACTCAGAGCCTGCCGCCGAAGACTGTGGCGACGCCTGATCCTCCATTTCCTCGGCAAAGGATTGCAGCACTGCACCTCTGGCATCAAAATATTCAGTGTCCTCGGGGTTCTCTGGTTGTGGCACAAACTGAGCCTCATCCTCCAAGAGTGTCTCCCAGTTGACATCATCGAACCAAGGGTGGTTGCGAATTTCTTCACCGCCGGAGGCGTACTTGTCCTCGCGGTTAGAGCCGAGGCGCTGCTGAGGTTCCATACATAACAACTTATTGATCAAATCCTTGGCCTCCTCAGATACCGGCTCACACTCGTTCTCATCTGGCCACTGGATGTTCCGAGCCAGGATATTCTCGAAAACGTGTTCAGCCTCACCAGCGTGGAAAGGTGGGATACCGTAAAGAAACTCGAAAAGGATGCAGCCAACAGACCACCAATCGCTAGTTTCATCTTGCTTGTCACCCTTAATGGTTTCGGGGGCTAGGTAGTCAGGTGTACCAACAAAACGTCGGTTGGTGTCTTCAGGATTGAACAAGGCCATTGGAGGAGGCATCATGTTGGAAGGCGGGAGAGAACTTCTTGCATGACTATCCATACTTATTTTTGAGCTGACACTCATAGGAAGATCCGGCGATCCCTGTGCAATAGCCTCCTCATCCAACGGCGATCTGATGCTATTGGGCTGGGATCCAGTCTCGGCATCATTCAACGAAAAGTTGGTGACCATATGAGCAAGTGTCTCGCTACCACCACTGTCACTTCGATGAGTGCCTGATATTCGGCGTGGTTCTTGTCCAAGACTGAAATAAGAAGGCTGAGCCAGGCTGCCAACCTCAGGTGTCATCTGGGGCGTTTGACTGGGAGAATGTGCAGGTCCATGTAGGTCAAGCGAAGCTGATCTTGAGGAAGCAAGTGACGAAGACCTAGCAAATGGACCTTGTTTGAGGAGGTCTGGTGTTCCGTCTGAATTCTCGCTGTTCAAGGCCCGCTTCTGTCGACCAACGAGACCCAGCCGAGAAAGACCAAAGTCTGTGAGCTTGAGGTGGCCTTTCTGGTCAATGAGAAGATTGTCTGGTTTCAAGTCGCGATGAATAATGCCACGACTATGAAGATGCTCAACGCCTAAAACAACCTCGCCAAGATATTTCTTTACCCATTCCTCAGGGAGTCCGCCAAGCACTTTGATCAGAGAAGCACAGTCGCCACCATTCAGGTATTCCATGACCAGATAGAGATAGTCCTTGCTTGAAAATGTCCAGTAGAGCTTGGCGACAAAATCACTCTCCCCCTGCCACATCATGATAGCACGCTCCGCCTTGACGTTGCCGACTTGGTTCTTGGCTACCATGTCAGCTTTCTTGAGGACTTTGATTGCAAAATATTCTCCTGTAGACTTTTTCTTCGAGAGATAGACACTGCCGAAAGCGCCCTTACTGATAGGTTTGATGATTTCAAAGTCCTTGATGGATGGCTGTGTTGGACGGGGCTGTGGAGGAGCTTGACTGCCACCTAGACGAGGCGACGGTGGCGGCTTCATAACAAAATCTGATATGGCTGCCGAGGACTGTCTCCGGTGATGCCTATGAGTATGCGTAGCAGGTGAGCTAAAGTCACTACCAGGAAGCATGGGGGAAGCCTCTGGAGAAACCACACCCTCCTGAGACATTGGGAACCCGCGTGCTTTGATCCGTAGCGGAGAAGATGGTTGCCCTAGCCTGGAGGGAGATTCTTGGCGATGAGGGGAGGAGGTGCCAGGAAGGATCAAACTCCTCCTGTGACGTCTTCTTGTACTTGCAGCACGTCGAAGGTCTCCGAATTCAGAGATTGGAGACTCGGTCCTTGGTGCGTTTCGAGATGCAACCGAGGACGATCGAAAGCTGCCTTCACTATCAACAAAGTCGCCTTCCATGTAAATTGAGTCTCTGCGAGTGTCTCGTGGTTGGACTCCTAGGTTACTCTGGCCACCAAAATGCGATCTGGGGGTAGGACACTCCTTGGGGCTGCTGGACCTAGTAGACGCGATCAAGGAGGTTGGCCGTGAACGATTTCTTCTTTCTGATATGTCCATCTGACGTAAAGCTGTGGCCAACGCAGATGGACTGTTCAATGGCTCTGTGAAATTCCCGCTTCCCCGATGCTCGGTATGCTGAGGCTCAGGTACAAGAGGTTCCGGGGGTATGTCCTCGTCGTCTCCAGCATCTTCCCCGCATGTGTCGCACTGCTCATACTCTGTGTCGACTCTTTCTCCTTCTTCGGTGGAGTCTGTTAGTTCTCCGTTCGCTATGCGAGCTGCTTTCCTCAGAGCCTCATCAATGCAGTCTTGAACAAGACAAGCAAGCTCGATTCGAATGCGTTCAGCATACTCGATGATCTTTCGGTGACGAAAGACGGCGTCGACCTTGGTCCTGGCAACCTTCTCAGTATCAGCACACAACAGGGCTAAGCCTTGTTCTTGCTCCAGGGTGTTTGTGCTAGGGGACTGCCACTGGAGGACCTGCGATATTCGTGATTCTGATTGTGGGGATTGTGTCCGAAACTCGCCGTTGTTTTGTTGTGTTGAAGATTCTTTAATGGCAGGGGTGCTGATTTCGATAGCAGTATCGCAGAGATCCATCAGCAGCTCGACGATTCGAGCTTGGGGTCGACGAATGGCGAACGAGCGTGCCCTAGTATGCCCAAGCCCTCCAGAACGTTCCCTTGAACGAGGCAACGAGCTGCCAGGGGATGATTGGGTTGATGGCGGTGGTCCAATTGGTAGACCCTTGTATTCGGCAATGGGTAAGGGTGTTTGATCACCAGCCAGTGACCGACTCTTGCGAGCTTCCAAGGCATCGAGCACCTTAACAATCGAGTGCCGGTGCTCAGTCAAATTCTCCTGAGCCATCTGTACATCCATCTCGGCTCGGTGCTCTTGTAGACACAGATCAGTGTGTTTCTCAAACCACCAGCGGGGGATCTGGCGTTCGCAGATACGGCAGAGAACCGGAGGCGGAGGGTCTTGCTGTTCAGGGTCGTCGAGTCCACTTTCAGCGAGTTGAGTCAGGTAGCTCGCCAAGACTTCAGCTCCAGAGCCTAATGAGTCGACAATAACGTTGGGTAAGTCGATTTTGATCTCTCTAGGAGGGATCCACGGACGAATCATCCACATTGTCTGCAACATAGATTCAGTATACAACGTAGCGTCAATACTTTAAGGAGTCTTACATGGCTCTCACCGCCAGAGACGCTGTCGTAAACCATAATGCCCTGGGCTTCAAGATCCACGATATGTGGCTGCTGGTTCTCGGGATCGTTTTCAAGGTCGTCGATGGGCAGGAGCTTGGAGAGGGGTCCAAGCTGAACAGCAAAGCAGACTCGGTGGCTTCGAGAATCATCCTTCTTCATAGACTCGACAACTTCGGTGAAAACGTCCTTGTTGTCGCTGACTATCAAGTCGGAAATGGGTAGACCGTTAACTGTCTCGAATTGGGTGCCCACTACATCAGTCCAAGACGGGCTGACCCATTTAATAGTTCCATCAAGATTGAGGTCGACGATCGTATTGAGGGTTTGTTCAGCGGCTTCTCGAAGTTCCTCGCGTTCTTCCCGAATGTCCTGGCTCAAGGACCTCTCCATAGCAGTTGTCTGCTGTGCCCTCAGCGAGGTAACTGCTGGAGGCGCCAGCGTGGCGCCAGACGGAGAGTCCATGGTGTGTCAAAGATGACAACCGCTCAGACCGGAGGCAGTAGAGTAAATTGGTGTTTCGTAGTTATCGCCGAGCGTGGGAAATTGGGCCGGGGGCCGGCGGAAGGGCAGCTGCTAAGTAACTCGAGCACAAGAAGCACAAGTGGGGAGACTCGGGGTCTGGCAAGGGCGCCAGAACTACAGACCCGCGAGACTCGAAGACATGACTGAAGGTCGTCAACGAGGATGATCTCGGGCTGACGCTGTACAAGTCTGTTTGAGTGTGAACCATGTAAAAAAGGGTCGAGATTGGGCGATCCTGAGGCCTGGGAGCCGAGGGGTGCCTTGTACGAGCGAGACTGTAGGTGTAGGTACCTGAGAACAGGCCAACCGTGATGGTACCGTGGGCACCTGTTCGGGCGAGGAAGCGATGGAATTGACGGGTTCGATGACTGATGTCGAAGATTGCTCGATTGTGATGGAGTAGCAGAGGAGTCGAGTCGATAAGCAGAAGTCGAATACGCTTGGGTTCAGGAGGACGGAGGACGGGAGCCAGAGTTGCCGTTAAGCCTCGAAGGGGAAGAGACAAAGTTTCCATCGTGAGCGCGTTCCTCTCATGATACTAAGCGGGGGAGGGAGATGCTGGACCAATCACCGCCCACCCTCTGAGTCGAGCTCCTTGTCCTGCTAAAGATGCAGCATTGCGGGTATGATTGTTACAGCGCTTCTAGAGGCTAAACACCCACTGATGGAGCCCGCCCTCGGTTCCTCCTCTGGTTGCTTGGGTTCGCTATTGTTTCTGAACCCTGTAATTTTTTGACCTTTTCCCATTATCTATCCTATCTAATTTTTTATCGCTATGTTCGCCAAAGGGAATTAATTTTTTGTAGGACGCGAGTGATTTTCCAATGTTTTGACGTTTCAGACGAAATGGAGCCCATGTTCACATCCATCCTGGACCCCTCCCTAATACCAAAGGTGCATCTCTGAGGTGCTATACCTCTGTATCATCTAAGTTGGTACGTACTTGTGGTATGTTTCTGTTATCCTTCCATCCAATGCGAGAGAATTTTCGTTCCGTCAGAAAGGATGGACGAGGCATTGATCCTCCCCACGTGCCGTCATGCGCTGTCCCCATATTGTGAAGAGCCTTCTTTGTCCATGTCGATCGAGATTCTATCCCCAAACCGTCCGTCTATGGTGCTAGTTCGTCCAAGTGCCCTGAAGAGCCAACAGAACATTCTTCCTAGTGAGAAGTGAACCTGGAAGGGAAGATCTTACAGCATCAGGTGCCTGCTTGGGGCTGCAGCACAGAAACATCAGGGAGCATAAACCTGATGATCCCTTCTGATTTCCACCTTCTGTGGCCGCATCCTCAAGTCTCGTCCACCAATTGACAGTTCAATGGCGTCCAAGCTGCAACTGTCTCATCCGACTCCAGGCGCAGGTGCAGGCGCAGATCTAAAGGAAGCATCCATAGGATGGCATCCGTACCGTACGTACCCCAATGGCCGCTGTTTAACGGTTCCATGGCCATTGAATACTGTCAGCCATCAGCCGACAGCGGGCGTCGCGGAAACGGGCCGGACATGGAGAGTGAGGCACAGACAGACAAGCAAAGCGCCTTTCGTCAAGCTGCATTTGAGATCTCCGTTGCTGCTGCGGATACCGTACGGTGTTTTGCCAAGACATTGCTTGATCTGAGATCTGTGTGGATTTCTTATTTGACTTTCTTCCTACCTTGTGACAATACCAAACTTTGCTGTACCTTAGTAAGGTAATGTTCATTACTCAGGCTCTATAGTACTAAGGTATTAAAAGCATGATGATGGAGTGCATTGTTCATGCATCCCCATGAGTTAATTGCCCTTATTGGACCTGGAATCACAACCATCGTTCAGACAATCACGTTGTTGCGTCTCACCGCCGTCGCCTGTTTTGATCTCGTTTCGTCTCCATCCCCAGGCCATCGAGTCCCCATTCGGACTATGTGCTCGCGTGAATTGTCTTTCATTACTGCAGCAATGAGCTGATGTTGGTGCTACTTCCCCTCCCGCCCCCAGTTGTTTCCGGGTGTTTGTTATCAATGGGTTGCCCGGCGAATGCTTATTCAAGCACCATTCTGTCTGTTTTAGCCCTCCCGCAGACCCCCTGACCAGCGTGAGAATGCGTAACCATGACCAATACTGCACAACTCTATAGGCTGAGGCCGAGAATACAGAAGCTTGAGGGTTGCAGAATCATGTTCAGTGCATCCACATCAACTGCCGGTGTTTTTGCCAGCAATGCACGCACCATCATGTACCGGCTTCTTGAGGGGATTGCCTGACTTTGGTTGTGTAGCAACAGACTGCCTAGTACCTATTAAGTACTTATCCAGGCAACTCAGGCTGTCACATGTCCTGCAGCTCTGTATAGCAGCGTGCTTAAGACGCCTCTAACGACGCCCGTCTGCACATTCTTTGCGAATTGGCACCCTCTTGTATGTAGCTGTACCCTGTCATACATTCCATCACACCATCTGCTTCAAAAATTCGTGCGGCCATGTTGACAAGAAGAGACAAAGGACCCTTTCCTGTCGTTGCTCCTCTGATATTGATAAGCAAGTGTGAAGCCTACTGGCGGAGATGCTTCACCGAGCTATGGAAGTCTTGTTTCGCTGATCTGCTAATCTACGACACTTTACAGATTACAAACTTAGTACCTACCTAGGCATTTTGAAGCACCATCAGACCTGACAGTTGTTAACATAAAGCTCTTGAAACAATATGACCTTTTTTTTCCGACAGTGCCGTAATTGTTTCTACAGAATATTGCTGGATCCTACGCATGCTTGGCAAACCCTACTCATGATCGTTCTAAATCACTGGGGGGCTTGTAATTCATACCAGGTGGCAGAGTGGTTTCTTCTCCCCACAGGAACCCTCGGTACATCGCAAAGCTGTCTTGATATCTCGCTGGCAATTGTTTCATGTAAACCTCCTGGCAACGTCTAGACACGTTCCTTATGTCCCGACGAGGATGGAATTCTCCATAAATAACCGGGATACCATTGGATATCTCACCACTGCTGCGACCCAGATATTCGGCTATCTACCGTTGGTGATCCTGGTTCAGGTGCGGATATCGGATCTTGTAAACATTCGAGCAACCTCTTTTGGCTTATAAGAAAAACTGACGACGGTATTCAGACGTTAAAGAGAAGACGAGATTCAGAGTTTGGCTGACAGCGGATGTGAAAAGCCCCTTGGCGTCCGCATCGGGTTTGAAGCAGAGGGGTCTGGGCTTGAGATGGAATCAAAGAATGTGGGGGCCGCGTTGATATTGATGCAATGCCAGAGAGATCCATGACCGAGGACAAGACTTGATTAAACTGGCCCTCTCTTCTCTCTTTTTCAAATCTCCGAAATGGGTGGAATTTATAATACGAATACTACCCTGCTACGGACGCTTTAAAGCCGGTAGATCCATTGCAAGTTTTGTCTTATTTCCCTTTAAGGCCTCGCTACCCTGTCTCTAAGCGGACGTTGATATTTTCAATACACCCATTCATAGCATATTTCTCACTCCTTCCAAACATCTAGCAAGCATAACCAGCCATTGCTCATCGTATGGAACCAACTCCGGCTCATCTCACTCTTTCCTTCAACACGGGGTAGGTACGGACTTCACGGTGGTGCCGATTCCCGTCCTCCCTTACTAAGCCATTGATTGACGACTTGGGGTTCTAGAATCTCATTCTCTATCTCAAATCATTACAGCCATAACTCACCAACTCGGCGTTTCTTAATTATCGGGCCTTGCACCAACTTCTTAAACTACTCTCAATAATTCCCTTTCACGTTCTTGGCTGGCTTCCAGCTCTCGATTGAGACGGCCTCGGCGCAAGTCTCATATCGAATTAGTCACTCCAAAGCTAGTGACGACACTCTCGAGCATGTACATCGGCCCCAACGGGAGTTGACACAGCCACGACAATCATCCCTAGAAACGATCTCTTTGCTCTCACAGCAATATCTACTATTCTTCCAAATTTCAAGTATTTTGATAATTCGGGACTTGACGACGTACGACATTTAGAGGAGGTCAGTCATGGCTGCCTTCAATGCTCACCTGACCGGAGCAACGGAGCGCTCCTTCTCCTCGTCCCTATCGCCAGATCGAGTTATCGCAAGCTCGGAGGATGACAATACTGGGGCCTCGGTCCTCGATCCGGACTTTTACAAGAACCTTGCCGATAAGAGAACGACACGCGGTATGCATACAACCGTAGCCGCCAACACCGCTGTTCGTGAAGCTGATCCACAATATCAGATGGGAACCCACCAAAGAAACGAGGCCCCAAACCTAACAGCAAGCCTGCTCTTACAAGACGGCAGGAGTTGAATCGCCAGGCGCAACGGTATGTTCTTCGAGCCAAGCCCAGCTCTTATCTCTGTTCTGACCTTTCGTCTACCAGGACTCACCGAGAGAGGAAAGAGCTTTACATCAAGGCCCTGGAAGATGAGGTTCTTCGTCTTAAGGAAGTTTTCAGTAATGTCTCCTTGGATAGGGAGAGGCTGGCTGATGAGAACAAACGGCTACGAGACGCCTTGATACACGCTGGGCTTCAATATAGCAGCCCGCATGTAGCAGGGAGCGCGACCAGTCAAGGTCCTGGATCTGCTAACACAAGCTCTCCTCCTTTAACATCACAATCCACAGCACCGTCGATTGGGTCGCCAATGCATCTGCCCTTGGCTGCCAACCAAGGCTATATGCCCAGTCACCAACAGCATGGCATGCCTCAGCCTCTTCACCGTGGGAACCCCGAACTGGAACAGGCAGGCATTGACTTCGTTTTAACGTACGATAACTCCTATTCGAATAATCCCCAGTGATCCCTCTGTGTGATATAACGCGAGTTGCGTTGCGCCATGGGTGAGCTTTGGCAAAGCATGTCGGGGGTCAAGCTGGCTAACAAACACGGGGAGCACATAGTCTTGAGAGGCCCTGCATGGCACATATCCAGTACATGATTGAGAGAGCCTCCGAACCCGATGGCGAGCCCTGTGGGCATGCCCTGATGGCATCATGCCCACCTGATCCGTTCCCAGACGCGCGAGCGGGCTGTCCCTTTGGAAAGACACATATTCCTTTAGACGGGGAACCCAACCAAAAGACGTGGGAGATCCCTCGGGCAGATCTCGCCACTCTTTTGGATCTCAGCAAGAGACTTGACCTCGACGGCGAGGTGACCCCTATCATGTCGTGGGGTATGCTCATGTCGCACCCAAGAGCCAGGGAGCTTGAGGTGGGAGATTTCCGCAAGTTGAGCGAGGAGCTTGTTCGAAAAGTGAGGTGCTACGGGTACGTTTTACCGCCCGCTTTGATGTGAAGTTACATACTGATACACAACAGCTTTGGTGCAGTGATGGAGGAGTTTGAAGTGCGTGATGCTATGGATAATGTTTTTAGCAGCAAAGACACTACAATGTGTGAGAAATGATGGCTTAGTAATCTTAGCTGGCGGAGTCATATATGATGGTCTTTATCTGTTGCGATATATCATGGGCTAGGTTGCGTTTGGTACCAATAGAGGCAAGTCGCGAAACATACTGACTCTTACAACTCGATTCGCAGTCCATCTACTTGGCCAACCCAGCTGCTTTTACCATTGCAGCCCATCTTGAATAATTGCTACTATCGGAGAAACCAAGTGAAAATCATAAGTAGAAATACTAACAGTAAAATCCATACTCATGATGCCTCAAAAGAGATCATGAGGCTGCGGCCTTACCCTATAACAAACCGACCAATCAGAACCCGCTGTGGCTTGACCAGTGGCTTAACCGCGCACAACCACCAAACCGCGGGGCTTGGGTTTTTTCTCCGTCCCACTCCACCCCACCACAAATTCATCGTGGATGTCCAAATTCTAGCATCGCCCGTGAACCGAGCGAGAGATTGATTGACGTCTCCTCCCCCGCACCCGACTCCGAGTTTTCCTGACCCTCGAAACACGCGCAAGTCGAACGCGCAGAAAGGAAAATAATCGTCAAAATGGCGGACTCTCTCGACTACGTCAAGATCTGCGAAAGCTGCCCCGCCGGCGACGGCTGGGGCCCTTCCATCACCACAGAGACAACCCTCAACGGCGTGCCCTATGCGCCCTTCTCCAAGGGTGACAAGCTCGGCCGCATGGCCGACTGGACTGCCGAGGGCAAGGACCGCGAGCGAGGTGGACGAGCACAGTACAACAGGAACTTCCGAGGTGAGTTATGCTGCGTGTTTGAGACCATTTTGTCACATACGGACTCTTGGCTTACTTGTGGTTCCCGCATACAGATCAACAAGTGTACGGTTCCAGCCACGCCATCACCTTCAACGCCCCTCCCGCCGAGGACGAGTCTACCTTCTCCGTCGTTAGCAACGTCCGAGATTCGACAAAGACAAGATACGGTCGCGGCGCTGTCTTCACCCGTGGTCGTGGCCAACGTGGTGGCCAGGCCGGTGCCCGGGGTGGACGCACCACGCTGCAGAGAGGCGGCGCCGGTGCCGGTGGTCGACAGGGCTATGACCGCGGCGGCAGGGGCGGCGCTGGCCGTGGTGGTCGCCGCTTCGGCTGGAAGGACTATGACAAGCCTGCTCGCAACCGTGATGCTAGCATTAACATCAAGGCCGAGTGGAAGCTGCTTGAGGAGATCGATTTCAACCGCCTGGCTAAGCTGAACCTCGACACCGACTCGGGCGATGATATCGACGACTATGGTTTCCTGTACCACTACGACCGCTCTTACGACAAGCAGCCCGTCAAGGGTGCTGAGAGGAAGCTCACCCCTATTGACCGAGCCGCTTACAATGTCACCACCTCCTCCGATCCCGTTATCCAGGAGCTCGCCGAGAAGGACGAGGCCACAATCTTCGCCACCGACAGCATCCTCTCCATGCTCATGTGCTCGCCTCGCTCCGTGTACCCCTGGGACATTGTTATCTCGCGACAGGGCAACAAGGTCTTCCTGGACAAGCGCGATAATGCCGCTCTTGACATGGTGACTGTCAACGAGAACGCCGCCGACGCTCCCCTCGATGCCGCCGATGGCAGCAAGGACACCATCAACCAGCCCAACGCCCTCGCCGAGGAGGCCACCTACATCAACCACAACTTCACCAACCAGGTCGTTATCGAGAACGAATCGTCAAAGGTCACCATGGCCCACGGCAACCCCTTCTACAACTCTTCTGAGGACACCGACCCCCCTGCCAGCAAGGCCTACAAGTACCGACGCTTCGACTTGTCGACCAACGAGGAGGAGCCCGTCCACCTCGTCGTCCGAACAGAGGTGGACGCCGTGCAGAGGAACGGCATCAGCGGCGAGGACCAGCATGTCAGCATCCACGCCCTCAACGAGTTTGACAGCAAGGCGCAAGGCAGCGGTGGTGCTCTCGACTGGCGAAGCAAGCTTGTCACACAGCGTGGTGCCGTTGTCGCTACTGAGATGAAGAACAACAGCTGCAAGCTCGCCCGATGGACAGTGCAGAGCATCCTCGCCAACGCCGACGTGATGAAGCTTGGGTATGTCCCCTTCCCCTGACCAACACAGACTCTTGATTGCTAACCAAACTCAACAGTTTCGTCTCTCGTCTGAACCCCCGCTCCAACGACAAGCACGTCGTCCTGGGCGTCATCGGCTGGAAGCCCCGTGACTTTGCCAACCAGATGAACTTGTCCCTGTCCAACGGTTGGGGTATCGTCCGCACCATTGCCGACATGTGCCTCAGCAGCGCCAACCAGGATGCCAAGTTCGTCCTTGTCAAGGACCCCAACAAGTCCATCCTCCGTCTGTACGAGGTGCCCGCTGGCAGCTTCGATGATGAGGAAGATGAGATTGAGGAGCCTCAGGGTGCTGAGGAGGAGCAGTAAGCATAGTGCATTGAACAAAATTTGGACGTTGGCATCTTTTGCATGTTTGGCAGTTTCATGCTGGGAGGAAGGGTCAAGGGCATAGAAGGAACGAGATTCGCAGCTAGTCCCATGCTCTAATGATTTGAAGCAGTGGATGCAATCTCTAACGGGTCCTGTACAAGGGAATTTTGTCTGGTTGCGGTTGCGACCTGGAATGAAAAGAAACGTGATTTACCTTTGGATGCTGTATGATGATATTGAACTTGATCTTTGTGCTAATAGCTAAAGGATTTATTGACCAATATGTGATAAGTACGAAGTATTGTATAGGAATCCCTGACATTGGTCTCCTGGCTTTCATCAGATTGGTGACCGTGCCCGTAAACGAACGGCAGTGGTATCAGCGGCACTACTGAGAACCCAAAATTGATGATCAAATCGGACTATCGATTGGACAACCTAACAACAAGTTCTGAAGAACAATGCTTTCCTTGTAACGATATATGGCTAACTTTTTACTAGAAGTAACTGGTGGGCCCGAAGATAGTTTCACATAGGATGATTTGCGGTTATTGCACTTGGTTATGGAAAGGAAGTTGGCTCTCCAGTGGGCAGAAAGAGAGGAAGCATCGGATATCCCTGTTGACAGACATGATGTATGACTGAAGCCTGAAGCCAACAGGGGCGGTATAAAACTTGTCGATTGAGGGGGTGATGAATTCCCCTGCGGAGTTGAGAACAGTATGATGATATAAAATGGCGTAAGAAGAGGAAGGAATACTGTCGTAGTGGTGATTGTGACGATGAAATGGTAAAGATTTGTAGTAGTATCAGAGTTGTGAAGATGGGAGAAGAGAGGATTCTGCAAGACGGTTGGATATATTGAGTTGACAAAGAGGAAGGGGCAGATAGCTATGAATGGGGAAAGGAGTATTTGCACTGATATATATGAGGTGGAATCGCTAATAAAGAAGAAGTACTGGGTATTGACTTCCAATAGTTCAGACAAAAGGGATCAGATCGTGACGATTTATTTATGCCCGGATCATAGTACAAATAGTTGTTGTAATGCAAATGTAGATAAACTGCAAAATCGATTTATAGGCAGGATGGGCAACCTGAGTGTCAGTAGTATAGAAGGAGATGAAAACAGAATCATCCATCAAGAAAGATTCAAGAGCATACTGTTTAAGTATATAGGAGCCAGAAAATACTAAACAAAAGCCCTATATGCAAGTTTACCAAAACTGGAGCCCAGTTGTCTCACCACTCTGGTAAATGGTTGCTCTAAAGGGTCCACGTGACACACAAGCCCAAAATAAGAAGCCAATCACGGCAAGGGATCCCAGAGTGGAACAAAAAACCTACCTACCTAATGTGGTTCCTCGGTAAGCACGGCACGGCCAACGCCGACCAAGAAAAGCCGGAGCCGGGGCCGGGGATTGCGGCGGGCAAAAGCGTCGTCATGACTTGCATTTAGTAGACACTGAATAGGCGTTATTCAGAGAACTGTGGCTGAGCAGTCAGCTCATGGAGAATTTTTTTTCTTGGCTCTAGGTGGCATCAGTTGATCAAAGCGAGACTCCCTCTGTGTCTAAGTTATTGGATCTCTGCATCTATAAGGCTAGGACCCTTGGCTGAGGCGTCATCGCTCTACTTAGCCACCCCGCTCCACTCTATACCGACTCTAGCAATTGAAGCTCCATTGCCCGTGACCTTGACCTTCAGACTAGACTACCTACGTCCATGTCCGCGTCCACTGCCGACTCTTCTCCATCTTTTTTTTAAAGACGATCATCTCTCTCTCTCCTCTATTTTAACTCTCTTTCACTCCATCACTGCTCACTATCGTGTCGTATCGCACCGCATCGCATACCATCGCATTACCTGCTCTACCCATCGCGCGCTCTCTCAATCTCCATCTATAACACTACAATGTCTGCTCAAGACTACTACAACGGCGGCGGCGGTGGCTACCCCCAGCACCCTCAGCCGGTGAGTACTTCAGCCAAAAATCACAATAGCAATCGCTAATTCTCATTCTTTGTAGTCCTACGGTCCTCCCCCAGGTCAATATGGTCCTCCCCCAGGCCAGTACGGTCCCCCACCAGGTCAATACTACGGCCCGCCCCAAGGCCAACCTCCCATGCAGTATCAACAGGCGCCTCCTCCCCAGCAGAGTGGTGGCAAGGGAGGCGGTGGCCAAGGCTGCTTGGCGGGTTGTCTGGCAGCTCTTTGCTGTTGCTGCGTTGCTGAAGAAGGATGTGAATGCTGGTAAGTCCACAACTCAACTCATTGTTGTGATCCGAGCGCCTTGCTAGCTAGCAATTGAACGCGCAATCCTGGTACAAGAATTTGCTGACTCTGTTTAGTATGGAATGTTGCGATTGTCTCTGCTAGACGACAAATCCCGTTCTTACACTGTAAATACGATTTCCCAAGATACTTCTGATGAGTTCAGCCTCGATGCGCACTAGACTCGGAGTGCACCGAGGATGACAATCTTTCTTTTCTTTGTTTTCAAGCTCGGAAATGCCGTTACGAATTCTGATTCTTAGTTGATGCATTACGTTTTGATGCGACAATGGCGCAGGTGGTTGGTTATGGATAATGGCAATGGACGAGAGGAAAAGGGTCTGAGGTCAACAAGTTTTGTTCAATTGTCTGGTTCAACAACCAAAGTACGGAAATGGCCGACTGTATATCCAAGAGCGTTTTGGAGGCTTGCTAGGGCAATATTTACAAATACCAATTCTTTTCCTTATTTCAAGTGCATTGCAACTGTCTGGGGCAGTCTTGAAACAACCATTCAGATTCATCCAGAACCATGACATAAAGCGATGAGCCAACTGAAACTGTATGCGAGCTGTGTGCCTGAATTCATTTCTGCTATCAAGCTTTTCCTTCCCCCAAAGCTTAATACCTTCATTGCGCTTCATGATTGCTATAAAACATGCCCAAAATTTACTGGTTGAGCTGCACGTAGTTGGCAGGGAACAGACCTGCATGTCCGCCATAGTGACCAAACCACCAGTCCTCATCGGGGAACTCGAGGTTGGTAATTGTAGCGTCCTCGGGGAAGCTCAGCTCTGCGAGTCATTGTTAGCAACTGTATTATCTTGTTGGGAGTGGGCATGTGTAATTCGTACCGTTATCTTCAGCAGCCTCATAGTCATAGAGGGCGATGGCTGTGTGTCCGGCATCGGCCGGAGCTTGAGGCGCGGGTGTGGGTTCGGGCTCGGCCGCAGGGGCAGGGGGAGGTGGTTGCGCCGCAGCAGGAGCAGATTCAACGGGCTCGTTGTCTTCCACCAGCTCGACGTAGTTGCTAGGGAAGAGGCCGCTTTCGCCTCGGGAGTTGGTACCCATCCACCAGTCTTCATCGACCATGTCGATGTTGGTCACGTAGTCTCCCTCAACCAGGTCAATCTCGTTATCCTCAGCCTTGTCATAATCGTACTGGATCAGGGCGCGGTAACCACCCTGAGCCTCCTGAGCTGGCTGAGCAGCGGGCACAGGGGCCGGCGCAGGAGCGGGAACAGGAGTAGGCTCTCGCTCTGGCTCTCGCTCTGGCTCTGCCTCAGACTGCAAAGCGTAGGCAGCTCCGGCGCCGGCAGCAGCTCCGATAGCGACACCAGCCGCCGCACCACCAGCAACACGGGCGGTAGAAGACACTTCCTTGTCATCAGGAAGGTCTGACTCCTTGGGCACATCGATCTGGCTGGGAGGGATCGGTGGAGGAGCACGCTGCTCAGGAGGAGTTCCAACAGGAGGCACAGGCTCACGGCTGACAGGAACAGCAACCCGAGGAGGCGAAGGAGATCGTCCTCGTTCGGCGGCCGTCTGGTAAGCAGAGGGATCGTCTCGCTCATCCTCTTCCTCATCTGCGGGTGCTGGCCGGTTAGGCAGTCCTGGAAGAGCAAAGCCTCCAGAAGGCCGAGAGCCAGGAACAGGTGGTGGCGTCTCGTCTTCCTCGGCAGCACGAGGTGCAGGGGGAGGAGTTCCGGCGCTGATGGGAGCGGTGTCCTTGAAGCGATCTCGCAAAGCAGACACACCCGCTGGCGATGCCGGTGTCTCTTCGTTCTGTTGCTCAGCTTCACCAGTGTTCTGCTGGCTGACCTGTCCTGGCACACCTCGACCATAATCTCCAGTCTGGACAGGGGCCCAACTCTTGCCAGCGTAACCGCTCTTCCATCCGTTGCCGCTCTGTTGAGGCTGGATAGAAGGTGTGCTGCTGGCGGGAGCGGTGACGTTGCTGACATCTGTTCCCTTCTCCTTGGCCTTTCGCTCCGCCCAGAGTTGGGCAGGAGTCTTTCCACCTTGGTCCGCAAACGTACGGCTTGCGGCGCCAACAGGAGCGGCCGTAGGAGGAGCCGGGGATCCAAAGCCTAAACCACCTGGCGTAGGAGCTTTGGTGCCGGAGAAGCTTCCTGCACCTCCAAACTTGTTGGCAACCTTGGGCTTTGGGAGTGATGTCAACCGCTCCGACTGAGATGACTGAGAGAAAGCAGCCATGCGCTCGGAAACCGGTCGTGGCTCCTCCTCCTCCTGCTCCTCGGCAGAAGCAGGCTTCTGCGCCTTAGCCCTGATGGCAGCAATATCAACCTTTCCAACAGGCTCGTAGGATCCCTTGACAGGAGCTGGTCTGTCATCCTGGTCCTTCTGGGCCTGAGCACGAAGAGCAGCAATATCAACCTTACCAACGGGTTGGTAGCCACCCTTTACCACATCGCTGGGGGTATCGTTTCGCTGAACAGCACCACTTCCGCTGGTCGTTGCTGTGGGCTGCTTGCTGAGATCGGCGAGGTTAACCTTTGTGGGCTTGTAGGCCGAATCAACCTTCTCAATCTGAGTCCTTGTGACAGGAGGAGCATCGGCACCCCAGCCGTCCTCGTCCACATTTTCCTCTCTCCTGGATCGAGCGGCGACGAGCGGGTTGGCGCTGCCGGATGTGGTTGGGGAGAAAACGGGCTTAGACTTTACAGCAGGAGGGGCGCTAGGACGAGCGCCCTCAGAGCTTCCCGCTGAGTACTTGGCGCCGGATGCATCGGCCACCTTTTGCATGATGGAGTCAACCTCGAGATCGCTTTCGGAGCGGGCGGTGATCTGGACATGGTATCCGTGAAGGACCTTGGATACTGCGGCCAGATGGCTGGTGAAGTAGCCCTTGGTTCGTTCGGGAACACCACCTCCGCACCAAGCAATCAATATGCTCTTGGGGAGGCCACTGTTGGGGTCCTTGACCTTTGCGAATGCGAATTGGATGCGGCCTTCGCTAAAGTCCTCAATCAAGTCAGCGAGCTCGCCATCTATGTGTTTGTTAGCAGGTGAGCGGGCGAAGAGGGTGTCTAGGTGTCTGGCGTACCGCCGGTGCCTTGGACCTTGAGGATGCTCTCCTTGGCGCCGCTATCCTGGAAAGCATTCAGGAGAGGGGCTTGGACTGAGAAGAGGGCCCAGTGGGCATATGTGGGAGAGTCGGAGGATGGCGGGGGACCATTGACGACGCTGTTGTAGCTGCTCTTTATGGAGGGACCGTTTATAGAGAGATTGAGGGACGCCATCGTTGGGTTGTTCAGCGTGAGAGATGACGGAGAAAGGTTGAAGCTGACGACGAGAGGTTTGGATGACGGGGGTTGGGGGGTGACGTTGACAACCTAACGTTTGGCTGCGGCGGGCAGCTCCACAGAAGAAAGGGAGTAGCCCGAGATGGGTAATAGAGCGTGGAATTGAGTACCCCCTAACACCTGATGCTGTACAGCCCAGCGTCAAGGGAATTGCTGTAGTTATCTTTGTGTAGGGAGGTTGTGGTTGTGGTTGTGATGCAGGAGAAGTTGTGAGGGCAGATGGAGGGACTTGGGTAGAGAGAGTGGATTCTTGGTGTGAGGTGGCTGATGATGTAGCTCCCATTCGTTACGTTGCCTGCATTTGGAGCTTGGAGGTGCCCAACTTTGGAGCGGTCTGTCTCTGTAGTGGGCTGAGCGGGGTTGAGCTGAGCTGTACAGTCTGGTGGGGGGACAGAAAACAGGGGAATAGTGTTTTTATATAGGTAGATATTTATAGTTGTTGAAGCTGAGAGAAACGGCTTGTTTTCTTGGTACTCTTACTATTTCAGGTGTATACTGGCCTTTGTTCTATATGGGCATTTGACTCTTGGTTCCTCAGTAGGTACCTATACCAAAAGAGACCTACTTACTCACTTACAGTAGGTAGATACTAACAACCTGGTAAGGCACCTTAGCCTGTCTCCACAGGACAACACTTTACTGTAGATTGGGTTACAGAGATATGAGCTGTAGGTCAGCATGACAGAGCCATATGCATCTAACACATACATACACAATCCCTCTATCCGACTCCGGCAGCGGCCACCGTTTTCGCCGTCTCCGTCAAGCCCGAGCCGGCCGCGAGGGAAAAATTCCACGGCCAAATGAAATGACGCAAGGATGTTTTTCTATTCGCACCAGCACTTGCCCCTCGCCCTACCCCGCCAAAGAGCATTTGCCCGTCTTTTTTTTGACGTTTTGCCTCCGCCGTCGGGCGTAGATCAACCGCCAACCGCCAACTCCAACCACAACTGTTCCCTTTTCCTTATCAGATCAAATTCTGACCATATCAATCACTTCACTTCAACCATCGAATACCCTCACCACCGCCGTCATGTCGACCATCACGGAAATCACCACCATCCCCGAGTGGGAGCAGCTTCTCAGCTCCGTTCCCCCCACCACCCTCGTCATCGCATCGTTCCACGCCCCATGGGCCGCACCATGCGCGCAGATGGCCACCGTCCTGTCGACACTCGCCTCCGAATACCCAGTGACTGAACCTCCTACTACCAAGTGGGTGTCTATCAACGCAGAGGAACTGAGCGACCTCAGCGAGACCTACGATGTCACTGCCGTGCCTTTTCTCGTCCTCTTGAGGAACGGCCAGGTTGTCGAGACTGTTAGTGGCAGCAGTGCTGTCAAGGTGCGCACAGCCATCGAGACACAAGCGAAGCAGTCAGGTCAAAACGCAGCGGCCAGCGCTCCCAATGGCGTTGATGCGGACAACGCCGCCGCTGAGGAGGAGCAGGATCCCGAGAAGAAGAAGGAGGAGCTTTTCAAGCGACTTGGAGACCTTGTCAAGGCTGCACCTGTAATGCTCTTTATGAAGGGCACACCCAGCTCACCCCAGTGCGGTTTCTCTCGTCAGATGGTTGGTCTATTGCGGGACAACTCTGTCAAGTATGGCTTCTTCAACATCCTCGCCGATGACGAGGTTCGACAAGGACTCAAGGAGTTTGCGGACTGGCCAACATATCCCCAGCTCTGGATTGATGGCGAGCTCGTCGGCGGATTGGATATTGTGAGTAATCTTACAAACCCGACAGTCACCTCATTTACTGACAAATCCACAGGTCAAGGAGGAGATGAGTAATGATGCCGAGTTCCTTACAAAGTACAGCGTGAGCGCTCCCACAGCGGCCTGAAGTGGAATACATCATAAGAAGAGATGGGCGTGTCTTTTTCGCACGGCGTGAATGTGGGCTTTCGGGCGTTACTGAATGCTGCGCTGCCTAGCCATGAGTAGATTATCATCCTTCGAGTAAAAGTGTACAGCGGCGCAACATCAAGTCATGCTATGCTACGAGGATGGGCTTGCAAAATACGAAGCTTGTGGGGAGGATAGAAAGCTGGGATCGAAGGACTTTATTCGGAAACATTGCGGCCACGGAAAACAGAACTGAGATGAGTCCTTGTTTAGACAACTATTTGGAATTTCTCCAGGTTGTTTGAATCATGTGCTTTCAGCACCAGGGGCTTGTGGCATCACACCGGTTAGGCAAGCGAAGTCGCGAGATTGGTAGATGAGGGTTTAAAAGGGCAACAGGAAGTAAATTCAAGCAATATTCCGCCGAACCTAGAGTACCGCAACGGGCATTGACAATCTTTAGTAATGGGCTGTTGGATTACTGAGCATAAATAAAGTAAATTATGATTGGTTTTGAATAGAGCATACCTTATACTGGTATAAAACGTGGAGTGACACTATGGCAAATCGGCGATAATTTAGACTCATCTCCGAAATCCGATCCTTACATATACAGTACCTCCATCTTTTGATGTTGAACGGGAATGACTCACAGCTTAGGGAGGGAGCTAATAATTTGACGTAGCAGATTGTGGTCCTTTTGATTTTGAGATGTAGTGGCTGGTTTTAGTTGACATTCTGCAGATGTATTAGGTAGTGTGACTGAGTACGGCGTACCTGTAGACATATGCATTGATTGTACGGTATTCGTGATATTCGATGTCTGTGATATTGACGATATATAAACTTAGAGAGCACAGCAACACAAAAACCCTTGCTAATAATCATAATCGACCAAGGCTTGTCTTCCCGTAAAGACCAGGATGAGAACACCCCTGGTCTCATGAACCAACCAGCCAGCCCCGCCAATCCTGCATCTAAAAAAGATACACGCGTATCTTCGGCGTGTAAGGTGCCTAAAAGATCAACTGCGGTTTAATAAGGCTGATGCTGACACTTGGACTAAGGAATTGGGTTCAGTTCTAGCCCTTTTTCTCGTCGTCGAGCTTTTCAATGATCTTCTCTTGACTCTCCATAAATGAACATAGGAACCGGAAGCCCCGACCCCTCCTTGACTGTCTTATGATTCCCGCCTTGTGTGCACCGATTCTTTTGGTTGGACGAGGCTTTGATCCTTCGTCATCATCTTCTTTGCTCTGCTGACTGAGCTTACTTTTGCCGTGCTTTCTGGGCCCGTCATTCTAGACTACAGAGTCTACAGTATAGCAAAGCCTCTCTCATTCTGCCCTTTTTTCGCCTCCGTTTCGTTAGGTTGCCTTGCGTTTTGCACGCCTGATCGCGATCTCGCTGAGCGAGTGAGAGAGACACCATCCACCTCAGCTATTGCGCTTTACGTTGCGCCCTCGGCCCCCGAGCTACTGTAGCTCCGCCTCTCCAATTATCACCGTCTGCCGTTCTGGAGATTACGATTACTCTACCTACCGTACCGTACCGTACCGTACCGTACCGCACTGGAGGAAAAGGGCTGTGTAGTACCGTGCCATCTCGCTTTGACTGTAGCTGTAAGGGCACGCGGACTTGTCGGATTACCGCCACCCCCGACCCCGTCAGTCGTCTCATCCAGGGCTCCCAGACCGGCTATTCGGGGCCATAACGGTTTTTTGATCAACCGTCTACTGGACCAATTCGACTTTGACGTTGGCCTGGCTCCGAGTTTGGCTATTGGAGCCGTTCTTCCCGGGGCGGTCTGTCAGTCAGACAAGTCTTATCTTGGCTGGGACTAGGTTGCCCAAGCTGCGGCGGTGCTCAGATAATCAACGGGCCGGAGCCTCAATATATTGATGCGGGTTTCCCTGGGACTGGCAAATCTCCCTCTCGAACCTCTTGTCAGCCTTAACGCCAGATCCCACATCTCATCTGTCGAGACTCTTCATCTCGCTTCCCCTTGTTCACAATGACCCCGACTCCTCCCTCGACCAACTCCTCTCAAGGAGCACGCTCCCCTGAGGAACAGTTTCGCGTTGTGAGGAAGAGGAACCGCGTCCCCCTTAGTTGCTATCCATGCAGGACGCGCAAGTATGTTCATCCTGGCGATATCTCTCTCATCCTCTTTGTACTAACCTCATTCACAGGTTGTGAGCTTGAATCCGCCCATCCATCACCAACTCACTCTTACTGACAATCATTAGGAAATGTGACAGGAACCATCCTTGCAGTAACTGTACAAAGCGTGAGGGCATGGGCACTAGCTCATGTTCTTATGCTACGCCAGTCTCTCGCAAGAAGAATCAAAGTCAAGGAGACTCAAGTCCAGATGACATGCAGAATCGTATTGACCGTTTAGAAGGCCTAGTTCTTTCTCTCATGCACGGAGGTGCTAATGTAGATGCTGCATCCGCCGCAGCCGCCGGAGCGACGACGCAATCCGCTACCGACAGCGGATCTTCGGCAAAGACTGGAAGAGGAGAAGAGGCGGCTATGACATATGATGAAGAAGAAAATAGTGACGAAGAGGAGGGACTAGCTACGTCTTTAGGCTTCCTAAAGGTCGATACAGATAAGGGCAAATCACTATACATTGGCCAGGAGCATTGGCACACCCTCCTTGCTGATATCTCCGAGGTAAAAAACTACTTTACCTCTCATAAGAAGGAGTTGGAAACGAGTTATGAGCGAGTTAAGTCGTCAAAACCAATGGCAGCCCGTGAAGGGCCTACTCTGCTGCTGGGGGCTGTTCCCGCATCCGAGATCGAGCTACGAGCAGAACTTCCACCTAAATCAGCTGTCATGACGCTCTGCAGTCGATACTTCAACTCTATGGACAATGCCGCCAGCATTATTCACGGACCAACGTTCCAAAAGCAGCTCAAGGACCACTGGCAAGATACCAACAAGACACCCATCATGTGGCTCGGCATGCTCTATTCAGTTCTTTGCCTTGCAATGCTAAGTTATCACAAAGTGGGAGATGAGCCTCCTGAGTGGAGAGGACGGACACTGGAGTTGGCGAACGAGTACCGCTTACGGACGGTACAATGCCTTATCAAATCAGACTATACTAAACCTGTCGAGTACACGGTTGAGACAATGATTCTCTACGTTTTTGGAGAATATTCGTCTCGCTGGGATGCTGATTTGGGTCTATGGTTGATTGTGTCCTTGCTCACTCGAATTGCTTTTCGAATGGGCTATCATCGAGATGCTAAATGGTTCCCATCAATTACGCCATTCCAGGCTGTAAGTTGTATACGCTTTTAAATGGGATCCTTTCGTTAACTTGAATCAGGAAATGCGACGGCGGACATGGGCTATTGTTCGAATGTCAGATGTCGTCTTCTCGCACCAGGTTTCTCTGCCCAGCATGATATATGAACATGACTGCGATACTCAATTACCAAACAACATCTTCGACGATGAGTTCCACCCGGATATCAAGGAATTGCCCCCTCCAAGACCGTCAACAGTAGCCACTCCAATCGCGTACATGATTGCCAAGGCGAGATTGTGTAACGAGCTGGGAAATATCCTTCAGGCTACGGGTCAAGTGGGCAAGCATATATCATACGATGAGGTTATTCGCTTTGACGCAAAACTACGGCAAATCATGCAAGAATTGCCACCGCACCTAAAGCTGACACCCTTAGAAGGGTCTCATGACACAGTGAAATTAATCATCGCCAGATTCAATATCGACATTCTGTACCAGAAGATTCTCTGCTTACTCCACCGCAAATATCTTCCTCGGGCAAGACAAAGTGCGAGATACGCACACTCTCGAAGAGCTGCTATTGAAGCATCCTTGACAGCACTTGATCATCTCGCTGTTCTGTACAGAGAGTCGCAACCTAACGGAAGGTTGCGGTCCGTGAGCTGGTTTGTGAAATCCACTGCTACCAAGGACTTTACGCTTCCTGCCATGCTGGTCATACTAGATCTACATTTCGACAACCTCGCCTCGCAATCCTCGGCAGCACCAGATCATGAAGGCGCTACGATATGGGACGCGGACCAACGGTCCAAGATGATTGGAAGCTTGGAAACAGCCAGAGAGATCTGGAACACACTCGCTGATACCTCTATGGACGCGTTCAAGGCAGCCAAAGTCATCGATATCATGCTCGAGAAGATCAAGGATCCTTCGTCTAATAGAATGGAGATAGGGGCACCATCCCCAATGCCTGGCTTAACGCCAGGTATCGGGTCTGATATATCGTCAGCTCTCGCCCCGGGCTTCGTTTCGCCCAACAGTTTACCTGAGTTTAACACGGGAATCGACCCCTTTTCGACGCCGAATACAGCGCCATTCATGGGTATGGACTTTGGCATGCCCATCCCTGAAGGTCTTGACTTCCAGACAGATGGATTTGCTGGAGCTGGCCCGGCCTCTCCGTTCTCTTCTATGTTTGGCAATCTTGGAGCTGGCGCCAGCACGGGGATGGACATGGGTGCCAACTTTGACTGGGTAAGTTGAGTCCTCTGCTAAGACAATGCATCGGTGACGTTTCTGACTGTGAGACTAGAATGCCTTTGAAAACTATACACAGATGGCCAGTTGGGGAGCGGACCAAAGCTTCCAGATATACGGCGCTGGGGGAGATCAGACATCACCTGGACGGTCCTCTTCGATAGGCGGGCGTAGTGGGAGCATATCACAAGGCCAAGGTGGGGGAGGAGGAGACATGAATATGCAATAATGAGTTAAAGTGACGGGACTCCTGTACAATAATTTGGACTCGCACCTCCTCCTACGATAGGACTAAATGTAAAAGCAATCAACCCTCCATTTATTCCGTATCTGTCACCGTTATCCGAACCGTTTTGGTTCTGCTTATGTCATGCACCACGCCGTAAAGTGGGTCCTAAAACAAGCTTTATCGTCTATCGATAATGGACTTTGAAAGGTAGGTACTAATTCATGATCCTCAACGCCTTCCTCCTTCTTGATCCTTCAGCCAAGGCAACACTGCGAATTCAATTCGCATCGCTCTTTTTGCGAGCAGAGTTGGGTTTGTTCAGCTTACCTAGTGGTGATAAAGGTTGCGATTTCTCCTGACCTCTAAAGACCATAACGCGACTCATCATCATCATCATCATCATCATCATCATCATCATCATCATCATCACCCGTTGCTACCTTCTACACGCAGACAAGTGTTGACTGCCTTTTTCCCCTCATGCTTGCTAGCCATCAAGCAAGCTTTCCCTTCTCCCTGTCTCATCCCTCCTCATTTAGCTCTCTGCTACTCTGTAGCGCTTTCGATGAGAAATGTCTTCACTCACAGGAAACCAAGGGGCGCAACCCCCCGGTCTAACCCTCACCCATACAGCATCAACCGCCAGTGATACACACGGTGCCGACGTACAGATGGCTGATGAATCCGATTATGAGCCCTCAGACGCCTCTAGTTATGACCCTGCGGCGGCTTTACTCGACAACATCTCCCAGCCGAGTGCGCCCTCCAAGAAAAGGCGCCAGTCACTAGATTTCACCCATCTCCAGCAACCCAAGAAAGTGAGACTCCAGGAGGCCGATCTATCAAGCCCAAGGGAGTCCAAAAGTCTTGAGACGGATCGAGCCAGGCAGGTTCCAGCAGAGATATGGCAGCATATCTTTACCTTTGTACCGCCCAGGGATTTGGGTCGTTTGTTGTCTGTCAACAAACTTTTCCATGCTTTTCTCAGTCCTGTTGTTACAGATTCTCCTCCGCGTTGCAGTACTGTGCCTTCTTCCCTTACGCCCTTGAAGCCCGAGGCCATATGGCAAGCTTCAAGGAGGCTCTTTTGGCCTCGCATGCCTGCTCCCTTAAAGGGCAGGTCAGAGGTTCAGATGTGGCGTCTTGTTTGCTCTCAGTCGTGTCAGTTCTGCGGTTCAAAAAGCCAGAAGAAGCCCCTGTCTTTGAACACCGAAGGGTGGCGTAGTGGACCAGGTCTTACTGACATCTGCTCAATCTTTCCTTTTTCTATCGTCACATGTGGGAATTGCTTGACAAAGAAAGGTGTCAAGGTGGGTGATATGGAAACTATTGACCTGCGCTGTCTAATGTCTGTGATAGGAAATCGACCTCCTACTGTCTTCGTCATTTCCTTCGTTTCTGCTGCCAGCTCTCCCTCCTGTATTCGTGGACGCAGAAATGCACGTCATTCCTCCTCGCATCATGCAGGCAGGAGCTGTTCCTCCAAATACGACTGTGATCAAGTTGTTCTGGTCCGAGCATGTTGAGCAAATCAAAGCAGAGTTTGAACATGTCAAAGCATTGGGTTCTGCCGCTGCCGAAGAGTGGATCAAAGGCCTGGAAATTCGAGGGAAACAGGCTCTAGTTGATGCTTCTCGCTGGGAGAAATGGGCTGGTTCAGGTGGAATTGATCAGGTGCGGGGGTCACAGCCTGGTCCGCCCAAAACTGAAGTTTCAGTATCGACAGTGTCATGCCCAGCCATGTCTCTCCCTAGCAAACCTTCATCAGATGCTCCTAAAAAAGGCTATGAACTGCAAGGCTCAGCTGCCAATACAAGTGAGAAGCCCACGCAGATTGATGCGAGTTCTCAACAGTCACGCACCCCTGCCCAGCAGAAGCGAACCAAAGAAGAAGTGGCTCAGCTTAAAGCTCAGAGACGGGCTGACATTGAACGTCGTGGCATGCTCCTTGACCCTCCGTTGACCCCAAGTGTTTTGGCTCACATCCCATCCTTTCAAGCAGCCCTTCAGCTTATCACTCCACTCGATGATAATGCATGGGAGTTATTGAAACCCCGTCTCCTTGCCCAGAGGGCGGAGGCTGAGCTAAGAGAAAAGCAAAGTAGCGTCAACACCCAGGTCCTTCAAGACAAGCTTGTGAAGAAGGAGAGTGGCGATAAAGCTGCTAGAGAACCTAGGGAAGTCCCCGACGAGGAATGGGATGACATCCAAGGACCGGTCCGAGCTCGCATATCTGAATATGCAGACGAGATCATCCAAGGATGGAATAATGGTGCGAAGCTCAAGAAGAAGACTTGCCCACAGTTTGCCGCAGATGTGCTACTTTACGTTCGCAAGAGATTCTATGCTGAAGTCGCAAAGGATACTGCTGCTGTCATCGCCGCAGGAAAACAACCCATTGTCGAGCCTCAGGAAGGGCCCTGGACTCAAAAACTCACCTTGGAGAACATGAAGTGGGTTTTCGATGTCAAGGTCAAACCTCGCACTGAACCCATGCGCAAGGAACTGTTTCTTTGCAACGGCTGCATTGGTGGTAACGGAACTATAAAGTTCTTTGGGTTTGAGGGGGTTCTTCAACACTATGCAGCCAAGCACACAACTGCTCTTAGTATGGGCAATGTTGTCGTCCACTGGAGGACAGAATGGCCAGAAGTGCCTCCTTTCTGTCCAGACCCACGCACCAAGGAGAGAGCTTACTATGACAACGAGCCATCCAACTCGCTCCCACTGACAGACGCTCTAAACCAACAGCCCTACCCTGGCTTTCAGGCAGGTCCACCCACAGGATATGCCGCTCCCATCTATGGATCAGAAGCGCCAGCACCTCTTTTATCGCACTATAGCTCTGGACCACCTATCCCAATGCCATCCGCAACTCCATACGGGCAACCAGCAGTTCACGCCTATGGAGTGCCATACCCTTCTACACCTTATCAGGATACTGCAGCTTATGCTTCCTACCCACCACCCTTCCCTTCAGGGATGGCTCACAGTTCTCATGACCATCAAAATGGCTACGGTGCAACCCCGGTTTCTGCTACTGGCACCTTTGACTATGGATCCTATCCTAGTCAGCACAATATCAACGATGCCACATCAACTGGTAGCTCTCATCAAGCCCGGGTTGACACCATAGTAAAGACTGCTCATCGCGTTTGGTCAAAGGTCGGAGTCATCAAGAAAATACCCCCTTCTGTTAGGGCCTATGTGGTATTTCACCATGTTTCCAAGGCCTTTGAGGAGACACATCACGAGATCGCGCCGTTATCGATGTTTATTGATATCATGGCGAACCATAGGAAGTTGCGCCTGATGCGGACGCTCAATGGAGTTTCATGCAAAGCATGTGTTGATAACCCTACCTTTCACTTACCTCAGCTTGCCAAGCACTTCAGAAAGGAGCATGTTGAATTGCCGAGGACTCGAGGACTGCCGCCTATGGACTGGCGAGTAGACATGATAAAGCTACCGGAGGAAGAGCGGTTGGCTACGTTAGCGGACAAGCTACGGGAGAGTGCTGAAGCATACGTTTTGGTCGAAGATGCCATTCCATGGGCATTTGAACAGGGTTTTATAAACAAGTTCTCCCAAAACGCCCCGGCAACGAATCCCAAAGATGCTCCCCCAGTCAAAGAGTCGAACAAACTTCCCGACCGGCCTCCTTTTGGGATTGTGAGCGATCATGTCAAAGACGAGCACACACTCAACAACATTTCACCGTTCAAAGATCAAGCGCAGCAACCTGACCACAGCCGTCCTGGAGCACAGTCTCGGCCGGAGAGCTTACCGGATACCAGTTTGTCTCAGATTCAATCACGCGGTGAGCTTGAGCAAGACATACCACTTCTTCGACCCGCCAGCGAAGTCTATGGTCGTACAAGACACCGCCTTCCAGCAGACGACAATGCTTCGATATCTGATGGCTACACACCGCCGGACTTCGGAAATGTCAAAGTGCCAAGGAGAAGCGACCAGGAGGGAATTGCAGTGAAAACTGAGTATGAGCCTATCCCTCGTCCTCCACCTGGCCCCGTCCAGCCTCGCAGTGGGACGCATTGGCGAGACGAGCTATCGCTCGACTATCGTGACGCCCGAGAGCAGCGTTATTCAGGAGCTGAGCCAAATGGACCACGCGATAGGAGCGCTTCAGTTGGAGATCGGCCACGAGACCATCGCCCCTCAGTCACCGCACCGGTGAATGCAGCACCCGGTTATGTGGAGGTTGGAAGCAGACAATATGACAGGCCTCCTATTATTGCCCAGAATCCCCATGTATTAGAGGAAGAGGTTGTCTATGTGGACGAATCTGGACGTGAGATTGGGAGGGGGTTACGAGCACGAGATACTTTCCCTCAAGAGTCGAGATACGGCGTGCCTGACGATCGAGCATTTGGTCATTATCGCCATCCCTCGTCCTCATGGTACAATAGCCATGGCTCAACGCATTACAGGGAGCGCAGTCCGCGGCCTCGATATGCACCCCCAGAATACCAGTACGAGCCCAATGTTGCTCCTCATCATGTCTACTATGATCATCCCAGCACTCGCCCACCTACGGAGCATCCACAGGATGCTTATGAGCTTGTCGAGGTTCGTCGCCCGGATGGAGACTACTTTATCAGGCGCCCCATCCGACGTGATGATAGCTCATACTACATCTACGAGACTCGGGCACCATTAAGAGAGCAGAGCGTGTATCCACCTCAGCGAGTTGCACAAAGCCACTTGGGAGCCCATATGGGCGGTCATACGTTCGACCCTCGAGCGAAGCCTACCATGTCAGGTCAGCCTGCAATGAGACCAGGCTATGATGACTATGACCCACGATATCATTCGTCGACCAAAGGAGAGCCAGCGACATACAATGGAAATCAGTAATATATTTAGTCATCCTGGAGGAACTTTTCAGCGATCCAAGGATGAAAGACAACTTCGAGCCATGAGTGTATTATACTAGTAATCATGTAGAAAGCGCAGGGGAGTAATGAAGGTTATATAGAAGATTCCCAACACATCACATCAATACACTTGCTTGATCATTAATATCATGGAACGAATGATTGATTCAAAAGGGTTGATAAAGTAGTACATTGTCTGTATTCTGCTAGGGGATGACGAGCCGAGTTTGGTTTGCTTTTTTTACATACATCCATACATAGATACAAGCCCTCCTCTTCTTATCCCTTTGTTCGCAATAGAGCCAGCCTCAGGAGAAGTAAGCTGAGTGGCAACAATTCCAATGCCGGTTGGTTGGTGTACAAAATAGACAGAAACGATCATGAAAATAAAATGGTTTACAGTACTCTTTTCTTCCGTCTCTCTCTTTCTCTCCCTTTCTTTCTCTCTTTCTTTCTCTCTTTCTTTCTCTTTCACTGCTCTTTGACGAGCAGTTAGTTCAGCCAAGAGCCCGAGCCCCTGAACCAAAAGCGATTGGCATTGTCCGCGCTCTCTCTCCAAGTCATACTTTGCGTCTCGCCTTGAAGTCTATCCATACATGACGTTTCTTTTTGTTCTTCTTCATTACTGTCGTGTGTCGCTTGACGATGTCTCCAGACCGTGAGGGTCGTAATACTGAAATTACAGCACCTCGCCAATAATCTTGGCAGCCTCACGGTAGGTCTGGAGCAGGCGCTCGCACTTCTCGCGCTCCTTCTTGACACCGTCGTCCTCGTAGAGCAACTCCTCAAAGAGAGTCTCCTTGTAGAGCTCGCTGACGAGGCGGTTCTGAACGACGTCCTTGCAGTGGTTGACGAGGAGGTGCATGACAGCCTTGGGGACCTGGTCGGCGATGGACTCGCGGACAATGTTGAAGTAGGAAGAGATAAGAGCCCGGATGAGCTCCGTCTCCATGGCCTCGCGCTCCGTCATGGCCGGCTCCGCGGATTCACCCTGGTGGTGGCGGTTAGTTTGGTGTGAGAAGAGAAGGCCGGGCACCTGAAGATCCTCGGAACTTACCATCTGGGATGCCAAGCCGTAGCTCTTCCCTGTCCTATCGTAAGGGTCGTCCTCCGGGGCCATGGGCGTCGCCGTAGATGGCCGGTTGTATTCCTTTTCCCGGCGCACAATGGGGAAGCTGCTCTCTGAGTTCTGGCTGATATGTCGTCCGTTAGGAAGAGAGCTGGGGCTGGGGAGAGGAGCGCCAGTGCCCATGTTGACACCATCCTTGCCGAAGAAGTAGTTCAAGAAGGAATCCCGAGCACCTCCGAGTCCCTGCTGGTTGAGTCTAGGAGCAGGCGAGGCTGATCGGATGCCGTTCAGGCTGGCTGAGCCCATAGCAGCAGCAAGACTATGAGTTCCATTCTCATGAACGGAACTGGGAGGTGACAAGCTGCGAGGAGGCTTGGTGGCCTTGGTTCGTCCTGACTTTGTCTTGCCAGCCTTCTCAGTAGGGGCAGAGACGCCATCCTCATCCTCTGGGCCATCACCTTCGGCCTCAAGCTCCTGTAGACGCCGCTTTTCACGACGCTCGCGCTCCTCCTGGATCAGCCTTTTCCGTTCTCGTTCTTGTTTAGCACTGACAACGTTGCTCATGGCGGCGGCGGCGCCAAGGAAGTTAGGGTGGTTAGTATTAATGTAGGCGCGCTGAATAGAGATGAGTGACTCGACATATGACGAGGCAGGGCCTAGTCGTTCGCGGAGCAGATCTGAGACTGTCTCAATGAGCTTGGCCTGAAGTCGAGGGTACCGTGAAAGCTCGGTAGAGCCACAGGTGTGGCAGATCTTGATCAGCTCTTCATATACAAGCTCGACGCAACGTTGACTAGGGATTTCTAGCAGCTTGATCTGAGGCTTGACCAAAAGGTCAAAAGCCATCTCGGGAACGAAGAGACTGGGTCGGGGGCCAGTCGAGTTTCGGATCGCCGTCCGGATGTCGAGGGCGGACAGGTTGGAGGTAGGGTCAATAGATTCGAGAGAGCTACCGAAAACGGAGTTGAAGATGTAGTAGATACGGGCACCACCGCAGAGCTCCTTGGTGGAGATCTCTGTCGAAGTACCGTCGATGGAGGAAATGAAGGAGTTTGCGAAGCGAGTCATTTGCTGGAGAATAAGAGAGCCACGGTGTTCCTTTCCGCTAAAGTGCATGTCACCGTAGCTCGCCAACTCCTGCTGGGTCTGGCCCATGAGGGTGTTGAGTCGAGCTTTGATGTCAGGCAACCGCTCACGAATGTGGCCCATCAGAGTGGTGTTAAGGGTCTTGGCCAGGTAGTGAGTGCCGCATCGGGTAGAGATATTGCGGTAGGCAGGATGGTGCTTGAAGAATTCGGTCTCGGCTTGGAGAGCGTCCTCCATAGGCTTGTTACCTTGGATATCCTGTTGCGATCGGTTGACTACACCGATGAAACCAAGCTTGAGGGGATAGACGCGGCCGGAGAGAATATCGAGAGCGTTAGTGCCATGGTCCATGAGATCAACCTTGGTCAGGACACCGATGGTTCTTCGGCCAAGAGGGTCGACATGACGGGCAAGCTTGAGGGCTTCGGAGTTGACGATATCGACGTTGGCGGGGGAGACAGCGAGGATGATACTGTTGGGCTTGGCGATGTATTCGGAAATGAGGTTTCGAGTCTGCTTCTCGATATCGGTAGGCTGATCGCCGATGGGGACCTAGGAAACTGTGGTCAGTGGTGTTCAGGGGATGAGGCATGATAGCATTGAGACCCTGCCAACATAGGAGCGCTCACCTTGGTCAGACCAGGAAGATCGACCAGCGTCAAGTTGAGGACATGAGGGGAGTAAATCTTGAGGTTGATAGGTTGTCGGTTGATGCCCTTGTTGTTACCAGCGACACGGGAAGTCTCGTTCTCAATCTCGCGCTTGACGTCGCCAAAATCGGTGAACCTCCGGTTGGGGATATGATGAAACTCTGCCCACTCGGAACGACGAGCAACACCGGGGGAGCGATAAGGATCGGCTAAAGGATCGGGGAGGTTCTCGTCTTCGGTAACGTTGATGAGCTGGAGGATGAGGGGACGACGAGTGCAAATGCCGCTTCCGCGCGGTAGAAAGTCACGGCCGACGACATTTTCAAGAACGGAGGATTTGCCTGCAGATTGGGAACCGACGACAACCTAGGTAGCGGGGTCAGTCGAGGCCGGAGAGATCAATTCGTGTAGCGAAAAAGGCATACAATCTGGGGAAGATCAAGAGAATCGCTGCCAATGGTGTTGAAGACCAGATCCTGCAGCTTGTTGACCGTGGTGAGCAGGTCCTCGCCGAGAGCAGCCATTTTGACCAACGGAAGGCGGAGAGACCAAAAAAAAAAAAAAAACAGACAGAGGCTTCGACTTTGAAGCTGGGGGTTCGATGGTCAAGAGTCCTCCAGGTCGGTCAGTCAAGGCCAGGTCGAGTCGGGTCGCGGCAATGACGGGACGGGACAAGACAAGACACGGAGGAATTTTTGAACAATGCGCGCGTCGTCGCTAAATTCAAATTCCGACGTCAATTCCGAGACGAGAAGTTCATGCGGTTTCGTTGCGCAGGGGAGTCGAGTAAAGTCTGGCTCTGGCTCTGGCTCTGGCTCTGGCTCTGGGGCTGGGCTGGGCTTGACTGGGCTGGCTGGGACTGGTTGTAGGAGATTTCACGTGTATGTGCATATGTACATCTACCTCTAGCCCCAAGCTTTTTAGGCCTCATAGTACCTTGATCTGCTGGCTCTAGGCAGTGTTTGTCCTCTGTCATGTACCTAGCTTTTAGAGGACTAGCTGCGGGGATGGCCCTTGATTGGATACAAACAGGATTTCCAGAGGCAAGGGCCGTGCCACGTCACTAGCCACACGAGGAGCATGCAGTTATCCATCAACAACAGCTCTATCGGGGTTCGCCACAAGTCGCATGACTTTTCTGCTGTGCTGTGCTGTAAAAGACAAGACACTACTGTATGAAGGCTGATGTGAAGAAGTGGATGGATGCTCTAAGAATCAGACAAAATACCAATACAAAGACATGAGTACTTTCGGTGCCCCCGGTCCTTTGCCGACCACCAAGCCTACACCGTGAGTCACTCAAAGGGTTCCAGGTAGAAATACGTGCGATATCTGACTGAATTGTGTGCGCACTAGGCCCCAGCGTGGAAGCTTTCCTCTTGATCATGATGGTTAGCAAACCCCAGCAATGGCTCCTATAAAAGAGAAATTAACAAAGGGGACGTGTTAGGCGAGTGCAAGACCGTCATGGCAAAGTACCTCCAGTGCATGAAACGGGCGCGAGGCCTCAATGACGAGGAATGCCGTGACCTGGCAAAGGCATATCTCTCATGCAGAATGGATAGGTGAGTGAGTTTATGTTTACACGATAGACTATTCCCTTTATCGCTCATGACGCAACCCAAGTTTGTCGGGACAAAGCGGGCTGATACCTAGCTATGGCTCTAATCTAGAAACCTAATGGCCAGGGACGACTTTAAGAACCTTGGTTTTGCAGATGCAGATGCACAAACTCCACCAAAAAAGACGTATGAGGCTCAAAAAGATGTCAAAGGACCAGAGTTGCGATAATGGAGTGGAATTCATGAAGTGAGAGGACCACCTTACTAAGCTAAGGCAACATGTGGGCAAATGAGAGGAATACACATCAAACCTCACTCACCTCACCGCTTTGACAACTGTACTGTAGTGTACTATACTAGAATATATCCCCACGAAACTGAAAGATGGCTATGGAACCTGTACAACGAAGAAGAAAAAAATCCATACCCTTGCACCTTGCAGCCGCTTTTTTCTCCTCAGCACGAATGAGATCATAGGGTTCTAGACTTTGTCTCATACTTGAACAAAGGCGGTTTGTTGCTGCTGGTGATATCCAATACTGACATCAACACCTTACAACCTCGTAACCAGCCGCGTTGCCTGGTCAACCCCCGCCTACTCTCCCTTAGCGACCAGCCCAATAAAAGTATCTATCCTCACTCATACCTAGTCAATCTCCTCCCTATCACCCTTGGACCTTTTCTCTGCCGGACAGAATATTCTTTTCCAGTACTTTTTAATTCCTCCCCCTAACTTCCGGCCAAGATGCCTGCCATGGCGAGGTCGAGCGAGCAGTTGCGAAAGGGGACTCCGCCTGAGCCATCATACATGACTGATGAGCAATTTGGTATGACACGTGAAAATAAGCACCCCTCTAATAATCCAATCCTTGCATGACTAATTCCTCCCTCTCTCTACTCAACAGCAACCTACCTCGCAGGCCTTCGCTCAAACCGACTTGCTAGACCTGGAGGCGCACGACCTCAACCTGCCGGAGCTCGCCCAGCCCCTAGCCGCTCAAGCTTGCATCGTCATAGCACTGGCCGATTCAGCCCCGATGTTGCTTCTCCCATTGAGAGCGTGCCCCATGTTCTTGACCGCAAGGACTCAAAGAGCCCCAGCATCGCTGGCGGCAGTCTTGCCTCTCGCTACTCTACCATCAGCAGACAGAGTCATGACTACTATCCGACATCGGCCTCAAATCCTCTGAAACCCTCTGACGTTGTCCCTTCTGCGACTTACATGGAGCGTGGTCAGAGATGGATGGAAAAGGAAGAAGCAAGCTCGTTGCGCGACGCCATGGATGAGATGGACATACGACAGGGGACAAAGTCGCCCGTTCAAGAGACACCTGACGATGATACTCGCATCTACAACGCCGCCCTTGACGAAGCTGCTGAGCTCGTCTGGCAACATCAGCACGGCACGCCATCCCCCCGTCCCGATGGACCCTACCGCTACAAATCGCATCTGAGAAAGAACAGCTACGCCCATGCCCGCACCGCTAGCGTTGGAGATATGCGATCATGCTCTGGCAGTTCCGCCGAGGGTGAGGACAACGTGCGTGACAGCCGTCCCTCACTAGACCAGACACAATCAGGGGATCAGTCAAAACACGGAAACAAGACATATGGCACCATTGGTCGTGCAGGCAAGGGCCCGGAGCATCGTCGTCAAGGGAGTCTCAAGAGAAACATCAGCGGAGAGGTCGGCCGGCCCTTCTCTGAGGACCAGATTTGGGAGGAGCCTGAAGCTCTGAAATCAAAGAGCATGAGCAACTCTGGTCGTGCATCGCCAGAGAAGCTCATTAACCGAGCTCAAACCTCGGCCAACCGTGTCCGTTTTGAATCTCCTAACCAGGACCCAGAGAAGGCAAAGCCCCTTGAGCGCGTTGAAATACACCGCAATCCTCCCACACGCTCCCGCAACCCGCTCTACACCCGGAACCGATCCCGCGAGAGCCCTGTTCCCGTCGACGACAAGGTGGAGAGAAAGAACGGCATGGAAGTTCGAGGCTCGGATATCCGCGCGGCCACGAGCATGCGGTTGAAAGACCGTAGCCCTAACCTCCCCGAACCCACCGCTGTCAGTGACAGTCCGGGACGGCCCATTGTAAGCTTCGACGCCAATTGGAAAGCCCCGGACGAGTCCACTGATACCACCCCAGACCGGTCGCTCCCGGCAATCCCGAGCAGCTCCTCCTCCTCCTTCACCTCGCCGGAGAAACCCATGGCGGTACCTAGTATCGTGGTGGCGGAGGAAGATACGCAGATGCCCAAAGCACCACAAGGAGCGAACATCCCGTCGATCTGCGTAGCCGAGACAGATGGCAGCTCTAGAGGATCAGTCCCTTCGATCAATGTTCCAGCCATCGCCGTTGATGAGGCTCCGGGTAACAACAGTAGCATCCCTGCCATCGTGGCGCCTGATGATAAGCCATCGTCGCGCTCTCGTCCGCTGCCTGACCCAACTGCTAGGGGGTTGCCTCGCGTTGCTCAACGACCCCGTGGCCACTGGTCGCCAGCCCCTGGCAGCACTAAACGGACGATGACGATATGCCACGAATGCGGTTTTCCTATTGAAGGGAGGTTCGTGGCCCTGGCAGGAGGTAGTGAACGATTCCATCCGCAGTGCTTCAGCTGCTACGTCTGTGGTACTAACCTACAGGCGATGGAGATCAGCCATGAACCCGATCATCTCCGTCAGGAGCGGCTTGACCGCATCCGCCGCCGCGCAGCCGGTGAGATACTTGAGGAGGAGCCGGGCAAGACCATGGCCGAGGATGGAGACGATCGCCTGCGCTTCTTCTGCCACCTCGACTGGCACGAGCTCTTCGCGCCGCGCTGCAAGCACTGCCAAACCCCTATTCTAGGTGAGCACATTGTAGCCCTCGGGGCTCACTGGCACTACGGCCACTTCTTCTGCGCCGAGTGCGGCGACCCCTTCGAGCATGGCATGACGCACATCGAGAAGGATGGCTACGCCTGGTGCATCAACTGCCAGACAAAGCGCACCGAGCGACGAGCTCCCAAGTGCAAGAAGTGCCGTACAGCTGTCATCGGACAGTACATCCAGGCTCTTGGCGGAGAGTGGCACGAGCACTGCTTCCGGTGCGCAGAGTGCCAGGGCGCCTTCGACGACGGCCAGATCTTCACCAAGCATGTGCCCGAGGGCACCATTGTGCTCTGCACTGGCTGCCGAGCAAAAGAACTCAAAGCGTAATGATGATGATGTTTTGTCCCTTTTCAGGCGTGCGTGTTTTGTTCATTTTCAAGCATTGTTTTTGGTTTTTGGCATTCAGCAATGTGTGTTTGTGCTTTTATACTGGCTGTTTTTCTGCGTCTGGGTTTAAGTTAGCATGCGGTTTTGTTTCATCTGCATTTAATATGGTTTGGTCTTTGCGGGTACTGGAGAACAGGAGTGTTGAGCAAGGTGAACTTTTACTGATCATGTAAATTGTCTGGCTTGATCAGTTGGCGATATGGGATGAGGCGTGGGCACGCATAGTGAGTGACTTTAGAATGGCAAACGCACAGTTTGGTTTGGTCTGGTATCCTTTTGATTCTGGTCTCCGCTTGATGTGATGTGTTGTCTTGATAGAGTCTTGATTGGCATGATTGAATCCTGTAGCAAGCAGATATCCATCGTCATAAAACATCCCAGCAATGCTAAGCTTTCAGGCGGTATTCCATTATAAACACATAAGAAACTACCAGGTCAATCACAAAGGGGGCAAAGACATCGTAAAACAGTCAGATGGTGCTTCTCTGTCGTAAATCATGTGTCGACTTCTTGCTTCAGTCTCCCTCTCATCTGATATACGCAAAGTCAAAGCCAGGCAGGGACAATACAAAATCCAGCTCGGGAACACTGCTTGATTATTCGCCTGCTGCTATTCTTCCCCGTCACGCTCTTTCTCTCAAGATCCTCCTCCCAGTCACTGTGAAGATCCGCCCACCTGCTCCTGGTGGACCTCGAGGGTGTCGCCATCTTGCATCTCGAGCTTGAAAGTAAACTTGTCAGCGCACGTGTTTCCTTACACACGATACAAATAGGGCTTGACCGCATCCTGCAAGCGCTCGGGTGTGCAGCAGAAAAGGCAAAAACGTACCGCGTCGGGGGTATCTGTGGGCTGGACTCGCGTGCCGTCGAAGAGGAATCGCACGGAGCTGAGGGCCTTGCCCTGGCGTTCGCAGAAGGCGCCCATCAGCTTCTCGAGCTTGGTAGTGCGCTTGATCTTGAAGAAGACCTCGTTGTTATTGTCGGTAACCTTGATGTTGAGGTGCTCCTGGTTAGCGGGGGCCTGCTCGCCGGGGGTGCCGTTCTCGTTCTCGTTGGACATTGTCGCTGTGTGGTTTTTTGTTTTGGCTCAAGAAAGAACTCTGCGCTCGGGATGAAAAGGTCAGCTCGTGGCTTTGGATGAGGTGGAGGCGCGAAGGCGTGGCAAGATGTCGCGGAAGTCGTACCTTTTGCACGATGATGGATGTTCGGGCGAGGTAGTGGGGGTGACGATCCCGTTACGTTTGCGCTCGGGAGACGGAATGCGGCCGCTATGGGGGAGATCACGGGCTAAATAGTCGTGGTCGGAGATGAAGGATTGCGTGTGCGAAGAGTTTAAGAGGAGGAAGAAAAAAAAGGTGGTGTTGGTAGGTGGGAAGTGGAAAAAACGATAGGTGCGCGATGAGTCTCGATAGAGTGAAGGCACCTCAGGTTAGGCTCTGGCTCTGCACCTCAGCTCAGTGTCTCCAGGGCTCTCTGAAGCCCGGCTGTTTCAGCACTCTACAGCTGCCTTTCAGCGCCTGGAAAACAAAGAGGTGGGGGATATCGCTTCTGATTGGCCATGGCATTCACTGGAAGACAGTAGAAACCCTCTCACTACAGTGGGGTGCCAGAAATCTAACTGGGATGGAAGTTAGGTAGCCTATTAAGAGTGTATAAAGCATTATAACAGGATTATAATAGTTATAAAAATTAACTAAAGGACTTTAAGTTATACTTATCTCTTATTGTTATTGTAAGATCTTATCAAGTATAGGCTTTAGAGATAATTCGGAACTTCTTCTGGCAGAGTATTATCCAGGCCGATCTGCGGAGGTTCGGGGGTAACTTGTACCAGCCCAGACGATGCTGACTTCATGACCCAGTGGTTACTGACGCTTGTTGGCAGGGTGAGCAAGGCGATGAGTACCTTGGTACTCATGACATCAGTCTTCTCCAACATCCGTCTCTGAGATATCTTTCCTTTCTCGTTTCGGATTGAATATCAAACCGTTATTCGCCACGTTCTGTTGGAGAAACAACAATTGGACATAATACTTTTGGTTGGTCGCAGCAATAATTCGCAGCTCTTCTTTCAGCCCATCTGCATATTGCCGTCTCAAACCATCAACAGCAACAATGGTTTGTCTCAGTCATACTGTCCCATGCGCCTTCTTTAGGCCATCACTAATGAGGTTCAACAAAGGCTCCTAAAGACGATGTTGAGGCCAAGCCTGCCTGTCATCCACGTGCAGTAAGTTGCAATATTGCTTTTTGACTTGAACTCTGGCTAACTGGCTCGATTGCTCAGTGCGCGATTCAAAGTATTACTTCCCTGGCTGGCAAAACTTGACAGTAACACACTGCTAATTTGGTCGTCTCAAGACTGCCTCACTAGCAACGGCTATAATGAGGCCAAGTGCCAAACCGTAATCAAGCAGCTCTACGAGTGCTGCGAAGCTTTCTACGAACGTTACGGCGAGGATGCGTCTACGGTGAGCTGTCCGAAGCCTAATCTGCTCAAGCTCAAGATGAAGCAACTCCGGGAGGAAGGGAAATGATCTGTAACGCTCGTCTTTTGGTGTGTCCGCCGGTTTGGGTAACGCTGGCAACGATGTGAAGAGCGCCGAATTTCTTCTAGGCGATCGTTGAGCACGCAAGAGGCCTCATGGACCTGAACAAGAATTGAAGTCCTGTTCCGAGACTCTAATACGAATGCCGATGACATTATGATAGAGAAGAAGAGAAAAAAGAATCAAATTTGCTGTTGAGTGGAGATCTACTTAAGCGTGCCGGTGCTTGGTGCGAGGTCACATGATCTGGCAATACGCGCGCGCTCAATCGCGCCTACGTGCGGCTGCACCTTGCAACAGATCCACTAAAATTTCCAGCCCGTCGACGGGCACCTCAGATGGCAGGCACCAAGGTACGTACCGAAAAGCTAGCTTCACCAAGGCGCGCCAGTGAAGCAGCAACCAAAACAGACCTAGCAATTCTTGAGTTTTGCTCCGGAGCATCAACTTGCGCGAGCTTCTACAACATCCATCGCGATTGCGCATCTAATACGACCTCGACGACTGTGACGCACGCCATTCTCACTCTTGCACCCACACTGGGTATGCATGCGATCTTGAACGAGCACCATCTTTGACCCAACGGCCAAACACAGCCGACTAGGGTCGATTGCCCAAGCTAATCATTGTCATTGCGTTTCTTGACGCTCATTCTCGCCTTAATAGCCTCTACGATCGATATACCGAGCTACGGAAATGGCCCTCGTGGCAAAAGAAGGTCTCCTCTCTTACGAGGCCGGCCCCGAGATCGAGGAGTTCGCCAACGCGCTCGACGACTGCCTCTCTCCTCCACTCTCACCCGAAGAACGACGAGAACGAATACTAGAACTCCCCGGAAAGTACTACGAGAATGCTTTGCGCCGTCTAGCGCAGGTGCGGCCGCGCTTGGTGCGAGATGGACAAGATGATGTCGACATGGACGTGGACGAAGCGGAGGCTGCTAGTAACAATCCCGCCTCAGCAGAGCTAGTTAAGCGTCTCGAAAAGGAAGCACAAACATGGGATCTACTTCGCCGACTTCTCCCCCTCAGATATTCAAGCTCTGATGATGAGCAGACGGGTCCTAGTTCCGAGTCTTCAGGGAAGGACCTACTTCAGGATTTTCTCACAAGTAATCCAACGGCGCGAGAACGACAAGCGGTTATTCAATGGCTTCAGAACAATGCTGCTTCAGGACCAGATATCGACGAACTTGCGCGCGAACTGCAACAGAATGCTGACCGAGGGGATATCATCGCTCATGGCTGGCTTCATACCCGCTCTTCTATCAAGCTTCGAAAGAGCGTTACAGCTTGGCCGCATCTGCTGGACCGCCAATCACCAGCCATTGAGACCTCGTTTCACAACTCAGATGGCGCACCTCTCGTGACCCAGCTGGATCCCGATGCTGCGACTCGCCAGGGACGGAAGCTTGAGCCTCAAGACGAGTACTTTGAGCGTGCCATCTGGCTTGGCTGCTTCGAGCATCTTCGTCGGGGATCCAGCTTGGAGACGATTCGTGGGTGGTGTCAAGAACGGACCGAGATGTGGCGGGCTATTTCTACCTCTGCCGTGCTTCTTTCTGCCGACGACCGCCAGGAACTACCTGTCACCAACCCAGCGTCACTTGCTCTTTGGCGGCGAATGTGCTTCGGTCTGGCTCGAGGCGGTGGTTGCGATGACTATGAGCGTGCAGTGTATGGCGTCCTTTCAGGAGATATTGCCTCCGTTGAAAAGATTGCACTCACATGGGACGACTTTCTCTTTGCAAACTTGAACGCATTGCTGCGTACGCAACTAGACAACTACATCCTCGGCAAATGTCCATCGGATGTGGCCTCAAACCTGACTCAGTCTTTCTCATGCTTCGATGCTATCCAGTACCATGGTGACCCAGGAACTGTTGATCAACGTCTTATCCGGGCTCTAGAGTCCAATCCTCAAATCCGCGCCGAAGCCAATGAGCCTAATAAGGCATTACAAGCATCTCTGATATCTAAGGAGATTGGCCAGTATCTTTACGAGCAAGGTTTAATTGTTTCATCTGGGGCCGGCCAGAAGGAATTGAAGCTCTACAGACCAGACCCCAAGAGCCCCGAGCCAAACAAGGAACGTTTCTTTCAGACTACCGAACATCACGGACTGCGCATTGTTGCACATATCTATCTGCTCATCTATCTGCTGGATAAGCTGGGCGCTAACGATGATTCACTTGCTCCCTCCTCTTCTCTTGGGGACTGGAGGCATTCACAGGGAAATCTCCTTGCTGGGTATGCCAGTTATCTGCGCCTTGCCCGGTTGCAGGAACTGATACCGCTATATTGCTCAATTCTCGAAGCCCCTCGGTCATATGAGGTGCTCAGTTACAATCTCATCCCTGAGACCAATAATCATCAACGCTTGATGCAGCTGAGGCTTATCAAGAAGGCAGGCATTGACGTGCTCGAGTTTGTCAAGACTCAGGCCTGGCTCATGTACGAGGACCTAGGTCCACCTCAGCTATTGTACCCAGCCAAGGGTGCTTTCCATGTTATTGAGGCTGGTCCGCCTACTGCGCGAAGGGGCCGACCCGTCAAGGCAGACTTTTTCGGCGATGAGGAGAATGTCGTCGATCCAGCACACGAGAATCTCATTCGATCACTAGAGTGGCTATTGTTGGTGCAAGAGACATGGCCTAACGTATTGTCGATGGGAACCATGGTTTACAAATACTTTTTACGTGAGTCACTGAATATTTGCAAATTTCCAGCGTAAATGCTGATAATCTGGCAGGCAACATGCATCTCAGAGCTGCGCGCCAGCTGATGAAGCGAGTGCCCTACGTGGACATCCTTCAGGCAGCTACGGACGAGAGCGGTGAAGAGACAGAGTGGTTTGAGGATGTTCCCGAGTTCTGGGCTAAGCACCTTGAACGTAGGGGCATCCATGATGTGACGCCACAGAAAGTGCTTTCAGACGCCCGAAAGTTCCGAGAGCTGGAAAATCTTGTGCGAGCGCTGGACAGTATAGAGACAGTCGCCTCGTTCGCTGAGATGACGGTTGAGTACGTTACAGCCACATGAAGTCAAGTCCATCATGCTAACGAGAGACAGCGATCAAGCCAAGAAGCGCGAGTTCTGGGCCACGATTGGCAACGAAGTCAAGAACACAAAGGACAACATGCAGCCTCTTCTCAGCAACTGGCTCTTGGTGAGCATCGAAGGTAAGTCGGCTCATATCATGAGGGCATTTACGTATGTTGACGTCGTAGCAGAGGGCGATGAAGAACTGCGGGATCTACGTCGGGCCTATCTCCCCGAGACAATCTTGGCGTATATCAGCACGCTACACTTTGCAGGCACTGTGCTATCTCGAGACAACCTGTTGGAGTGCATGGAGCTCGCTGCCGTAATTGCAGAGCGCGAGTCGGATCTGGCGCCAAGCTTCGTGGAAGCTGGACGGATGAAGGAACTGGTAGAGGTGTTGGCGGCGTGCAGCAAGGCACTGGCCATCAGCACCGGGGAGAAGAGAGCAACGGGCTCTAGCAGCAAGAAGCTGCGTGAGATGGGATGGTCACGAGACCTGTGGTCTGTGAAGCCGTGAGGCAAGATCAGGAACTTGTTTTCGTTTGGGATCATTCATTCACTCGTGGAACGACTGACTTGGAGGTTGGGTGTTGAATGCTCGAGTATGTATCTCTTTAGACATGGAGATGGTTATGAAATGTAAAACATATGGGGTTAGGTTTTGCAAAGAGTACAAATAGGGGCGCATCAAATTAATGAATAAATTCCTCATACATAAACAGATCCTTTTGCGAAGTTCTTTCATAGTCTTTTATCTTTTATATCATTCCAAGCTGATGAGTGCCTACCCTAAGCTTCCCCAGACTTTAGCGCCGGCCCCCCACATTCCATCCGTGGTATAAGACGAGCATGGCAGGGCTCCCCCACCTTCTACTTGCATCTTTCAACTTCAACACCAACCCCGAATGATATCGTCATAACATATTTCTCGCCAGCTGTCTCTCTATAAACCCAGTTACAATTCCAATACTGCCAAAAAGTACACTACACACAAATGGCAAGCTTCGCTGCCGAGCTGCAGGGCGCAACACCTCCCGTCCTGCCCCCGAAACCCGGTAGCCATGAGACGAGCCGTATCGCGACCCCGACGTCAGCCGGCATTCCTCCACCATCCGAAGGCCGATTCCCCTCGAGCAATGTCAATCCCGCGCCGTCATCGATACCCGATCCGGGCGAGCAATGGCTCCCTCAGATCCTGCAGGACAAGTCGTACGTCATAGCTGGACGACTATACAGACCAATACAATGCGCTGACGGAGAAGCAGAAAACAGGACCTAGCCGAACTGCTCGCGAACCCGGATCTTCTCAACGCAATCACCCACTCCCCCGAATCCATCCACCCGTCCCTCCTCGCATCGCACCAAGCTCTATCCGCCGCGCTCAGCGAAAACATTGAGCTCGCGACCCAGCTCATTGACATGGAGGCGCGGCTGTCGCACCAGCGCGCGTCAACGCAGGCGCAGCTCCTGTCAACGCACACGCTCGAGCGGCAGTGGCGCCAGAAGCAGTCCGACATGGACCACGCGCTGGCGCCCTTTTCGCCGTCGGCGCTGTACCAGCAGCTGAGCCAGGGCGTGCAGGAGCAGGCGCTGGTGTGCGAGGCCATGGAGGAGAGTTTCCTCGAGGGAGAGGGGGAGGGGGTGCCAGCGACGGAGAGGGAGGTTACTGACTGGGTGCGCAAGTGTAGAGAGGCCAAGGTGCAGTACTATCTGAGGCAGGAGAGGAAACAGAGATGGGACGAAGGACGTGTTGGAGGATGGAGATGAAGACTCTAGATGTTGGCGTGAAATAAGCATTTGGCGTAACATTACTGCTGGCGTTTTATCATGGGCATAGATATTTGGTTTCGATGGAGACTCATTGACAAGCTTTGTGTAGACATTTCATTGACGATGCTCAAGTCTCGTACTATTCAACGCCGAGCAATGCTATAATTCTGCAGTTACCTTGCCCACTGCTACCCGCACAAATGCTGTCGAATGCACTCCTACTAAGAATCAACGCTTGCTTGTATATACAACACGGGTATCTCGTGAACTCTGAGCAGCCCATTTTCTGCACTCTCGTTCAAAGCCAACGGTAACAACAACATAGATATATCGCTTTCGCCCTCACTATCACAAAGCGCTAAAGGGACTCTTCTTCATGCCTGGGCTACGGGGACTCATGGGCAGAGCAAACAAATCGTCATCATCATCCCGTGGTAAAGGCCTTACGGGTGCCGATGCAGCCGCGGTGACATCGCCATGCAGCGCGGCGTTGAGCGAGATAGGGCCCCCAGGCGCCTTGCTGGCCATGGCCTCGTGGGATGACATAGCAATATCACGCCCGAGGGGATGGAAGGGACGGGACTGGCTGATGGGGCTTATAAACGTATTTGCTGCAGGGCGTTGAATTAGCTCTTGCCTTACATTTGAAAAAAAGGAAACTTCTGGGTACCTGTTGTGCTGGGCGTTAGATCTGCGGGTGATGTAGCCAACTTGAGGCCCTTGAGTTTATCTCCCAAACGGCCTGTGGGAGAGCGGGTGGCTGCAGGACGGATGAAGGAGTCGGTGGGCAGTTGAGGCGGGTTTATGAAGGTATCGAGGATCCACTGCCTCTCCGCGAGCGCCATCTCAACGCCTACGCCTTCGGAATTGTTGCGCAATTCAGCAGCTACCTCGCGGTCTATTGCCGCCAGACGCTGGCGTGCCCATAGCGTGTGTAGCACTCCCCGGTTTCCTGGGTCAGCGGCAAGACCTGGTGGGAAGATGGCCGGTAGAGGTTTGAGAGTCAAGCTGGGTGCGCCAGGAGGTGTGATAGTGATGGTAGATGGAACAGTGGCATCAGCAGGGAGGAGAAAGAAGACGCGACGACGACGTTGACGGGAAGAAGACGCATCAGCAGCTCCCAGCTCCGAGTCTGGTTCAGGGTCGGTGGCAGGGAGATTGGTCGACTTTCCGGGCCAGGAAACTTGCCAGCATGTGTTGTCGATGAGGTCCGGAGCAGAGGCCGGATTCGGGTCCGTTGCGGAGACATCATTGGGGGCCGGAGCGGAGGAATCGGCGGGAGGGTCGGCGGAGGTAGCGGGGTCTTGAACGGCCTCGGGATACCACTCCACCATGAGAACCTTTGTGCCGGCATCGCTGAACTCGAAGCGGGCTAAGTGCTGATGCTCGGCAGTAGGAATGATAGGGGCTTCACCGGCAGATGCAGGCCGAGAAGAGCCCGAGGAGGGGTCTGTTGTCATGATGGACGATAAGCTCGTGGATGACGGTCGATGGACGTTGAGAAGTGGAATGGAGACGGCGGAGACGTTCAAAAGTCTAGGCCCTTGGACATTGGCTTCGACCTCGTTTTGCTCTTTCTCTTTTCGGGCGCTTGCGGTTTTGCGTTTTCTGGGGGTCCCGCTCCTTCTCGGGCCGAGCAAGACAAGAAATTCGGTGAGGGTCAAAAATCAATTTAGATTACCTTTAGGTTGGGAAGGTACGGAGTAGAGCTCGGGCACGTTCCGCATCCAGCCGGGGGGACTTGTGTATCTGGAAATTGACTGAGAAGCTGCTGGGCAGACGAGTCAGAGTAGGAAAGAGGCGTTGGTGGCGGCGGAGCAGTTGCCAGTTCCAGTTTCAGGGTCTTGACGATGCGTTGAGGAAGTCACGAACGTATGGAACGTACGTAAAGTTGAACATGTTTACATTGATATTGGATGGCGGGGAGAGAGGGGAAAGAGGGTGGATGACTGGACGGGATAGGACGGGATGGAGCTGGGGAAAGCTACAGCTACAGTACAGTACACGCGTCTAGCCCAGATATCTCCAGTACATACAGCGAAGAGTTGCGGATTACCTTCAGGGACCAAATTTAACGACCCAATCAACCCGAGACTGGAGCCTGTAGGATAGAGCACGCGAATAAGCACGTGGATTCAGTTATCAGTTACAAGATACATTAGCACCTCAGGATTTAACGTTAGTGCTTAGCTATTGTCAATCGTGGCAGTGCTTGGCTTGGAGTCTATCGGTATCTTCGAGATGAATGCCACGATCTCACCTATCGACTGACTGACACGATGCAACTGATGATGCCGTCAACCGACAACAACGTTCAGCCTCTACAACGTCAACTTATATGTACAACTTCAACATGTGATGCTGATCCTCTCTCTCGGGATGACGAATGGTAAAATGTTCGTTCTCATTGTAGTCTTCCACATTATTTTCTTACACGAAACATTACTTACATAGGTACTGGACTCGCCATTCAGTCAATAGAAATAGTAAAACGACATGCTTTTTGCATCATGCCTCATTGTGTTAAAGAAGAATAAAGCTGTGTGTGTTATTTCTACTAGGCTGCCCTGATCTCGACATAGGATATTACAGAAATAAAAACGTTTTAGAGCCTAAAGCCAAGGCGGCATAGTTCCGTCTACAGTATTGTACAAATGGATGTATCTCTCCAGGAACCGTTATCTACTACCGTATCACCGGAATGCTCTGGCGTTTACTATTCGTGATCGACAACACTATCGTCTTCTTATTGTACTGTACTCAATAAACCTCCCAGATACTGTACGTATGTCTTGATTTTTTCCTGCTAATCAACCAACCAGAAACCAGTTAATTCTCAAGATCGGCGTCGACGAGACACTGGACTTTGGGCTTGTCACGGATGGGCAGCTGTTTTGCTCAGAACCACCGCAGTAAGGCCGCGTCTAATAACAACACGCCCCCCCTCTCGACCTAAATGTGGTGTGTGTCTCGGGTCCGTTCAGCTGGTCCTCGCATCCACAACCATATTCAGAAAACTCCAATTTTTTGACTCTGCCTTACTCGTGAGCTCGGTCGTTCCTTTTTATCGTCATATAAGTGCATCAACACGTTTTTGATTTCCATCGTCGACCAAGGAATGTGATTGGCAATCTGTCACTTTTGTAGTTCTCTTCATGTTCAAAAGATACTCATCATTTGTGAAAATAAAGATAGATCATGGCAGAAACCCCATAATGTTCTCCATAGAACGTACTGCAACTCCGTGGAGTCAGACACTCTACTGATTCTATCGTCATCAACGGCTATATACTGTTACATTCCGCAGGGAGATGACCCCATCACGACTGCGAGTATCTCAAGATATTCAAGACATGCATATGTTCATACGCGGTGACATATTTAGGTTTCAGTTTTCAATACTTGCCAACACTCTGGTGGCCCATAAGATAGACAACATGCGACTTGGCCAATGCTTGCAAATAAATCGCGACGGCGAGAATTAGACAATCTTCCAAGGCACGCGATTCGCACGGCAAAAGCTCTCGCCCACTTGGGCCCCGTTCCCCTGTAAGGTCTCACCTTACTACACCTCGCACCTGATCCAGCTCTCGGCCGGAGAGAGGGTCCTCGGCTTCACTTTGTCACGACGGATCCACGCTACTTTGGGGGAGATACGGTCTAAGCTCAGGGCTATGATGCTGAGGTACAGCGAGATACTCCATATGTCGGGTATGTGATTGATATCTTGGACGGTTAATCAGTATACTAGCCATGGCCATTCGTCGGTCAAATGGGGAATTGGTCGGTTTAATTTAGCTTTGGACAAGTCATGACTTGATGAAAGCTTTTGACTAGATCTTACCAACATCTGCTTATATCAAGGTATTATTTCATCACCACCGGCGTCATTGCCATCACTGTGTGCACTCCATAAACAGGTCCCTTGTTGAAGCGCCTGTAAGTTTGATCGGCGTCCATTCGGTCGAGCACTCGGCCGGAGGTTGATTAGGCTATGCACATGACATCCAACCCGTTCTGACGTGGACCATTTTTATCATACAGAACTTACATATTTGACCGAGTATTGAAGAATATGAAACAATATGCAAAAAGACACAGAAGCGAATGGGAAAAAAAAGAAATAAGAAATAAGAAAAGTCTGCCTAAACGAAGGACCCATTATCTCCTCCGGCTAAATTCAATCTCTGGAGAATCGACCAAGATATGGACGGGGGCGGATCCGGCAAAGCCCCGGAGCCAGGGAAATAGTAAAAGCCAAGACGACCTAATGAGAACGCTCCAGTCCCAAAAGAGTCCAGGGGTCTTTTTTTATGGTTTTTTAGGCTGTCTGAGCTGTGCTCTCTGCTTCCGGCTGATTACTAAGGTATTTACAATACGACGCCATGTACGGGCCTACTATGTCATGTTAATCGGCGCAACGAGAGTTTCCCATACGGATCTTGCCTCGCCGAGTAACGGTGCCGATAGAGTCTCGGGAGCACTTCAACGGGCACCCAGGGCACCCATGGATCGCATCACAGCGCATCTGCAAGCCCGCCGGTAGACGCCGCAGCGCACCTCACAGAACCTGGGAACGGATGGGATAATAGGGCCGGCCAATTGGGCCGACTCGGGATATTATTCATGGTCGATCATATTGGACGGAGGGGCCCTTCGCACTGTACTTGTTGGGCGCAACAGAAGCAAAATCGCGTGGTAAAAGGCCAGGCTACCGTACTGTACGCTGCTACGCTCCGGCGGTTTTCGAGTGGAGGGCAGATGCATCTCCAACGTCAGCTGGTCACTAAAAAGAGCAATTTCAGGGAACGGACGATACTATGTAATTATTCGGGCACAGGAATGGAAACTGGTGTTGTTTAGGTTGTGGGGAGATTCTCTGGGCTCCGTCGTCATTCTGGGGCTCTATGCTGCCCAGATTTCCTCTCCAGGAAGCCCAAAGCGCCGGGGAATCGCTCACGCGCTTTCTCCAGACTGGAGAGAGCACCCACGCGTTAAGTAAAAAAGGGGCCCCAAAGTCGAGTCCCCCACAGCTTCAGTGGCAGCTCCTCTCCACAGTTTGGCCGGTCAATCGCCGCTTGGGGCGAACCAAACGCTTTTCCAGCCTTGGCGCTAGCTACCAGTCAAGCCAGTGCAGTGTAAAATACGTATGGACTGCCCGTACTGTAACCCACCAGGCCCTGTCGGTCCGTCCCCCCATGGTCTGGTCTTTTTCCTTCCATCCATTTTTCTATGGGGCCCTTTTTTTTCTCTCGTCTGGGCGATCTTCATCCGCTGGACCACTGGGCATCATCCGCCCAATCCATCGGTGCAGAGCAGGCTGCGGAATGTGCCTTATCAGCCAAAGATCTTATCCAATCTGTTTGTATTAGACGGGACGTATCCAAGCTGTTGGGTAAATCCACGTAAGCACAAGCTACGAATTCGTCCTCTTCTCGAAATACAAAAATATATCCATTACCTACATGTCCCAAGTCTCGAAAAGACCTACCTAGGCAGTGATTGTGTCTTTGACCCCAACCTTCGAGTGCACCGACGTAGTGCCTGCATTCTCTGCTACAGGAAACCATTATCGTCCCTTCTGTGGAGACGCTATACTCACACCCCTCAAAAGGCTCCCACGTCGCCCTGGTCTCACATCCCCTCCACGCCCCCTCCGCGCCTTTGCCTTCCTCCCCCGGATTCGTACCGCATGTATCTCCGTATCCTTGTACCTGAAAGTCCCTTCTCATAGCCCAGCCAGTCATCACTGCGCGCTCTCGCCCTTTCCCTACTCTTTGTACCATTATCCTTCCCACTTTCCCGTCATCCCACCCCGTCCTGTCCTATCCTTTCCTATCTATCCAAACCAACTCGAAACACCACGGCTTCATCTCTCACGATATCGACCGACCGCGATCTCACGGCTTCATTTTTTGTCTCCTCCTCGTCGGCTGCTTCCTTCTCACGGCGTTTGGCAGCATTATTCACGCCTCCGAGTACTTGGTCCATAGTTCTCGGTAATCCCGGTCCCTCCGTCTCGTCAAACTCGCCTCTCCTCTCGCCATGTCCAATATATTCTCGTTCAGTGCGCAATAGAGACGGACGTCTACAGCCATTTGGGCTTGCCCGACAGAGGCCTTATCGTCCTATCTTATCCTCCACGACCCTCATATCTTCATCCGCAACTATAGCGTCGATTGTCGCTCGTTTTTCTTTCGACTTTAGCCAGCATGGCGAGCCATCAACCGCGCACGATGGCCATGGACCCGCCTCACATCACCGAATTCGCATCGGAGCGTTACTTTGAGAAGCTAAATCAGCTTACTGCTCATCAGCAGCAGCAACAACATCAACAACAACACCAACCTCCTACCCACGATACTCTTGACACTTCCGCACCGTCGCCGTCGAGATTTATCCTTCCGCTGCGGGAATCCAAAACTGCCGATGTCGAGCTTATCAAACCAAACGATCAAAAGCGCGATAAATCTCGTTTCTTTAGTTTACGCAACAAGGCCTCGATTTTTCATCCCAAGTCGTCGCCCGGCTCGTCTTCATCTGCTCATCCGGCTCGCTCCTCTACAGATGACTCGGAGGAAAAGAGGTAATTCGACATTCATAATAATACATCCGACCAGGCTGACATTAGATACTCAGTGTTACTTTCAATGAACTCTTTGTTGCATTGCCTAACGAGCTGAAGATTCATATCCTTTCCGCCTTACCCTTAACCGATATTCTCAACATGCGACTTGCTGCCAAATCATTGCATACTCTCGTCACGTTAAATGAGACCACCATTGCCCGATATCACCTCGAACACCATATCCCCGCCTACGCTTCCAGACTATATCCTGTCACAAATTCCAACGAAATCAATTTCCAACATCTATGCGGTCTATGGCATCGATTACATGTTGCTGCCAAGCTTGCTTTTCTCATGTGCGAATGGATCACCAGAGATATTTTCCTCCGCCAAACCGAGGCTCAACGAATTGCTTTTGCACCCCAAAATGAACGCATGCGACGACGCTTGATACCCCTTCTTTTTACCATCTTCCACTTTTTCGAAACCTACCGGAAACTTTACTTAAAGCGCATGGCAGAGAATGGTGGCAAAGGCCTAAGACGAGAACCTTATACTATCAACCCCATCGAAGCCGAAATCATGAATATGTACGACGACCAGACATTATTACGGGTTCACGAAGTATTCCCGTTAGTTATATCATCATTCTGCCGACGACTGCGACCTCCAACGTACGTGGGTAGAGTCGAGCGATCACTTCGTGGTTATATCAGAGAGAAGCCATCTGACGATGTGCACGTCGCCATTCTGTGCATTGGTGGACTGCGACAAGTGGAGAGGTTGTGGGAAATAAAGGGTTACAATAGCCGTCGCGGTGCTGTGGACACATGGTTCAACTCCCTTACCAAGGATATCCCTTCCACCGAGCCGGCAGCACCGGCACCGGCGCCATCGAAACCGAAACGAGGTCTCTTTGGGCGCAAAAAGTCTACCAGTGAAGCCCGATTTTCTGGTAGCGGATCGAACAAGGACCGGAGGTCAGGCTCGATGGATGGCAACATAGAATGGGACGCCAACCTGGTCTTTAACACGAGCCTATCTGCTGGCGCTCCCATGTCCCCTTTGAGCCCACAACAGGCCCAAGCCTTGCTCAGCGACCTTCCTGTGCTGCAACAAATATGGCTTACAACAGCCGAGGCACTGGTTCTTCAACGTCGGGTTGTTGAGCGCCCGCAGGACATCAAGCGCAACCAACAGGTCATGCTGGACCTGATCCGAGAGGATGGGCTTGATGAGGAGGACGAATGGTGGTACGGCCGCAGCATCCCCGATTCCGTGCGGCCTCCCGTCGGTGTCACCGATGACGATGCGGATTAAACAGCGTGCGTTGCACTAGACTTTTGTGGACATTTTTCTTTTTCTGTTTGCTGTCGGCGAGCGTCCTTTTGGGAAGTTATACCACAACACTTCTGTTACTATTTACTTGGGTGCATGCGTGCGTCAAAGAAGGGGTTCTTGAGCATTTACAAGGCGTTTTATAGGGTGCGGAGAAAAGGGTTACTGCGTTGCCGGGCGTGGTACGGGATAGGAGCATTGGCTACATATTGATACCGATTTTTTTGTCTATACGACTATTTATTCCTTTGTTTCCATGTTGACATGTCTATCTACCTGCTTTATCTCATATTTGCAATTATGTCTAAACTGAAGGTGCCAATGGATATTTGGATATGGCCTCTGTGTAGGAGCGAAAAGGGAAAGGGGGCTTCTCTTGATTTAGCATATATCAGACAAGGCTGATGGATGGATCTGGCGATCGTGGCATGACATCCATGATTTCTCAAGTTTCTTTGCCTCTCATCGTTGGCAGTATACCCATCCTCGTGGGCGCCTTTACGTACTGTGACGGGAGCCACAAACCTGTTGTGAATCAAAAGAGAATGGATATAATTATCTGGGTATCTAGAACTCATTTCAAACCATAATTCCCAAGCTCCTCATAACTCTCGTGCTCCGGTCTTCCCAGTGTTCATATAAAACGACCCAAACATCCCTGGCACTATGTCTGCCATGACTATTCATAACCCTCACAGAGTGTATGGTCTGGCCAGCTGAACGCCCATTACCTCTTCTCCTGCACAAGCGTAATACTCGCGTCACGTCCGCCCTCCCGAGCAAACACTGCGTTATCCCCGTCATGGTTCGTAGCACGCGTATGCTAGGGTATCTTTCGCAACCTAATAGTCTAAAAGGTCCGATCACATGAATGTTCAGTCAACGCCGACCCGGGGAGCTGTCTCTTCTTATCTGATATAGTTACTCCCTGCGCATGGAGTGATATGCACGATCACGCATGTCAGACTCGGCCAGTGCGGCCTCAAGCTGTGAGGGATTCCCGAAGGCAGCCGCCACGCCAGAGTTAATAGTATAGTCCATGCCGAGGTAATTCTGGCCGCTAAAGTCTTGGAATTGCGACATGTTTGGTGTGGGCGTGGACTCGGCTGGCTGAGATTGTGAAGATTGCTGCTGCTGAGAGAGCGGTTGTCGACCGCTAAACCCATGAAATTGCGTAGGAGAGGTTGAACCCGTTGTTCTCGTAAATGACACACTGGCGGATTGGCCGAATTGGCTCGCCATCTGTCGTTGCTGTTGCTGCCTTTTTTGCTGGTAAAAGGCCTGGGCTGCCATTTGGGCGGGAGTGCGGCCCGAACCTCCTGGCAGTCGATTACGAGGCCTGTTGACCGCCGGAGAAGGCATTTGCGACGATTGGCTGGATTTCTCAGAGTTCATATCAGGAGACTGCTGCTGCTGTTGCATATGGGCTTGTTGCCTGGCGTGGTGTTGCTGATTCTGGTTGAACTGTTGGATATCATGAATGTTAAGGTTATTGTGTTGAGGTTGCTGGCGAGAACGAGACTGAGACCCCTGCTGTAGTCCCTGGGTTTGATTCACTTCAAACATGCTGGATTGCGTCTGGGAGTCGAAACTACTTGACGCAGACAAAGGCTGGCCAACAGCTGCAGCGTCAGGCGAAGAAGCTGCGACTTCTGTGCCGCTCAATTGAGGCTCACTTTCGTCAGCGACTTGGTTCTTCTGCCTCGTCTCTTGGGACACACGACGGCGTTTTGTTTGTTGTATCTGAGGGTTGCTTGCTAGCGGCGCAGCAGCCGAGCTGGAGGCTTCCGGGGTATCAATGGCGGTCGTGGTTTGAGCAACTACCTGGGGCGTCTGCTGTGAAGACTTTCTTTTCCTCGAAACAGACTGAGGGCTAGTTTGCTTTTCAGTCGTTGGCGGTTGCAGTATTTGTTCAGGAATGGTGTTCTCTTCGTCTATTTCCATTGTATGCTCATGATTATTTTGGAGTGAGCTCGAAACATCCGTCTGTGTTATGTCAGAAGCCACTTGATTCGGATTCGCCTCAGTCACTTCGGAAGTACTAGATAAAGCTGCGTTTGGTTGGCCTGATATAGCCTTGCGGGCGAGAGGCGAGGTAGTCACAGGATCTGAAGTCTGTGTTGAGTTTACGTTGTTCAAATGATCGGCTCCCCCGTCTTGTGTACCGGGCAGCGATTTTGGCTTATTTTTGGACCCCTTGGGACGGCCACGCCTCTTACCTGTCTGGGGTGTTTCGGGCTGTGCTGTCGATGTAGTTTGTGAAACTGTAGGTGCCCGGCTTTGCTCGTCTACAGTTGATGACCGTGGTACATCTGAGATTTGGTTATCTGTACTAGATGGTTGTGGTGCATCTGGAGCTCTCTCAACGGAGGGCGGCTGAGTGCCGGTGGTTTCATTGGTCTGGGCAGCTTCAAAGCTAACAACAGGCTTCTTCCTGATCCCCTTGTCTTTCCGTACCTTGCTGCTCTTACTCCCCTTGGGTCGCCCTCTGGAACGTTTGACAGTGACAGGAGCAGGACTGGCTGCAGAGGCGGAACCGAGATCACCAACCGGCGATATCCCTTGAGGGACTTGGGTGTCAGGGGCTTGGTTGGCATTGTTGACAGGCGGAAAGATTTCTGACACCCATGAAACGAACAAATCTCCTGAACCATTGGACGCGGCACTTTGAGGAAAGGCGCCATCTGCTGGTGGAGGCGCGCCGGGTATGCTTCCAAAGTAAGCCAGGGCTTTACATATTTGGTCCACAACCAGAACCGGATGGAGGCTTCTTAGCAGGGTTAGGAGTCGAGCTTGCTCTGCTTTGATATCGCTAGGGGTCAGTGGCTGAACACTAGGCTTTGGGTCGCTTGTCTGTTCTTGGTTTGCCTCTTCAGTGCTGGTGGTCTCTTGTGTTGCCTTGGCGGTTGTAGATGATGCATCTGATGGCTTGTCTGGAAGCGATGCTGGGGCGAGGGGAGGAGGCTGAGCAATTGGACGAGGAGCAGCTGGAAGAACAGGAAGTGGACGAGGAAGCTGATGCGGATGGCGACGAGGAAGCGAAGGAGGCGCCATTGTAGGATTCGGTCGAGGTCTCTTTGGGTGACGATATCCTTGAGTGCTTGCAAGTTTTGCTGCTGCCGCGGTTCCTTCACTTGTACGCTTGGCGGCAAGATCGCGCTCAGTCATTTCTGGCCTTTGGACATCCATCTGCATAACACTAAAATTGCCTTGCTTCCCATTCGTCTTGCCTACGAGCTTGCTAGGGACCGCATTTCGTATACGGCCGTCGTGATATGAGTTGAGGCTCGGCATAGGAACTTGCACTCGGGAAAGAGAGTCGTACAGGGCAGCTTTTCCATGCTCAGGAAGAATATATGGATTCATTTTCAAATCAAACATGGCGCTACCTACTCGCCAACTAGGTCGTGTGGATGTGGGAGTTGGTGTTGGTGTTGGTATCGTAGCTGGCGCGGCTGTTGATGGTGGTGCAGATGAGGCATTGGTACTCGGCGTTGAAGAGCTGTCAGGCGTATTATTCTGTGGATCAGTCGCATTGGCGGCCTCAGCAGCTACAGGTAGTCTTCTGTGAGCTCACTTGTAGGCAGTCTTGGAGTTGAGAAGCAGCTGAAGGATGAAAAAACGTACGCGCTGCCGAGGACATAGCTTCGGTATAAGTCTGGACCTCTCAGGCTCAAGTTGAGCAATGGCTCGTAGAGAGCGATACCATATGCGCCAGTGACAGCTCATGCGACCTCGATGTTGCGCAGGTCAATGGCTCGCAAGTCGTTGCTGGATGGTGTTGTAGCTGCGACATTGTATGTGTTAGTGGATGAATAGCCACTTGAACAAGGGCCCCTCCCCCGTGATCGAAGCTCTGGTGGGCCGCCGACGGGGAAGCTGCACTGACGTTTGGGTCCTGTTTTTGGAAAGAAGAATATGAATCTATTGAGGTCACCAGCCACACTTACTCGTCATAACTCAAGCCACGCCTGATCCCAAGGTCAACTGCTGCCCAGCAATGGTAAGCTCCTACCTACCGACCTAGACGACTCTCTGATATCGCATCGTATCGGTTTGGTTCGCTGCAGTGCTAGCAACTTGACCTCCACATCGCGACCTCAACTCGTCGCTCTCACCAAGAGTCGCCCATCGATGAGCCCGTGACTTCGACTCGCGAACAAACGCCATAGCTCTCACCGAGTTGGAGCTGTCTAAGACCTTCCATCGGCGTCACTCCCATCTACTCCGCAGTTCATCTCGTTGACGCTTCGACACAACTCACTCATTCAATCTCCCCCGTCCTAGACTGCCATAATGTCGACAAAGTACGCTTTGCTATCCTTGCCCCTTGGCGTCTTCGACTCGAGCGACCACGATGATGCCATCTCGTCTCTGCGCGGTACCATCTCCTCCGACAACGGCTCCGTCCAGCCTTTCAGCATCCCCGAATTCAAGATCGGCACTCTCGATGCTCTCGTGCAACAGGCAGATGAGCTTACCAAGCTCGAAGCAAACTGCCAGGCGGTCGTGGCCAAGGTTGCCGACTCGTTGAAGAATGTTCTTGAGGGCGATGAGGACCGCATTGCTCAGTATAAGATGGTCAATGATAGTCAGTCGCGCAAAGTTGTTGTTCGAGACTCGACAATCGCTAACAATCCATGGCAGAGCCCACTGACCAGTACTTGAGCACTTTCAGCTGGAACAAGATCCGATATCGAGCCGACAAGTCGCTTGCAGAGCTTATTAGTACCCTGCAGAAGGCACGTTATCTCACAAATTGACTTCCCGCGCTGTTGCTAACCGTTCCTCTCCAGGAGCTCGTCAACGTTGATAACGACGTAAAGACAAAGTTTAACCAGTACAACGCAGTCAAGACAAACCTTGCCGCGCTGCAGCGTCGTCAAACGTGAGTACCTGTAATGGTCGGGTGTGTTTCAAGCTGCTGATGTTCACAATCTACAACAGGGGCAACCTTTCCACCAAGTCTTTGACCCCTATCGTCGACCCAGCCCTTCTCGTCCAGGACTCCGAATACATCGAGACGCATCTTATCGTTGTGCCGGGAAATGCTAAGAAGGAGTTCATCAAGGGCTATGAGACGTTAGCACCCTTCGTCGTCCCCCGATCGGCCGTCGAGGTTGCCAAGGATGATGAGTTTGTCCTCTTTGCTGTAGCGACATTCAAGAAATACAGCGCCGAGTTCCTTGCCAAGTGCAGGGAGCAAAAGTGGACGCCTCGCCAGTACAAGCACGTTCAAGGTGGCCGGGAAGAAGAGCAAAGGGAGCTCGACCGAGTCACCAACGAAGAGCGCAAGGTCTGCGGAGAGGCGCTGCGCATGGGACGCACAGGGTGGAGTGAGAGTGTAATGATCTGGGTACACGTTTTGACATTGCGAGTTTTTGTTGAGGCGGTCCTTCGTTACGGTCTGCCACTGGAATACGTGACAGCCTTGGTAAAGGTGAGTTTTTCATCCGGCACGAAACCTTGATATGACGACTAAATGCAACTGTAGACAACATCCAAGCTGGCCCCCAAGGTCAAGACCGCTCTGGACTCGAGCTACTCCTACCTTGGAGGTAATGCTTTCGGAAGGGACAAGCGAGGCAAGATCACCAAGGACGATGCCGAGCTGAGCTCAGAGATGGCGGCGGCTGGTTTCCAGACCGGCGAGGGCCACGAATACACGGCATACGTATACTACGAACTCGAGTTCCCTTAGCGAGCACTAGAGCGTGGAGACTAGGAGGAGGAGGAAAGCGAGCCGTGGGACAAGAACGATAGAACAAGTCGCATTCATGCAAGAAACGCCTGTATTCAACCTTTCCAACCATGCCTACAAGTGACGACAGCCGGGGTCGCCATGGCAATAATATCCGATCTATCTTTTGAAACGCGAAAGCAAAATCATCATTTACATGTCTAGTTCTTGTTAAGGTAGCCCTTCTCGTTGAGCCATTGAACAATCTGAGCAACACACTCCTCGACCGAGTTCTCGTGGGTCTTGATGGTGATCTCAGGCTTCTCAGGCTCCTCGTAAGGGGCAGAGATACCAGTGAAGTCCTTGATCTCGCCAGCGCGGGCCTTCTTGTAGAGACCCTTGGGGTCACGCTGTTCAGCAACCTCGAGGGGCACGTCGACGTAGACCTCGACGAAGGGGATGGCCTCGTCACCGCCCTGTGTAGCCTGCTCGTGGAGCTCACGGGCAACCTTGCGATCGGCTCGGTAGGGGGAGATGAAGGAGGTGATGGCGATGGTGGAAGAGTCAGCAAAGAGCTTGGCGACCTCTGAGATACGACGAATGTTCTCGTTGCGGTCGGCCTCGGAGAAGCCAAGGTCTTTGTTGAGGCCGAAGCGGACGTTGTCGCCGTCGAGACGGTAAGCGGCGACGCCGAGGTGCAGGAGATGCTGCTCGAGAGCAGTGGCGACGGTGGACTTGCCAGAGGCAGAGAGACCAGTCAGCCAGATGGTGAGACCGCGCTGGCCACGGGTCTCGTTGCGCTCACGGCGCGACAGGGAAGGGTGCCAGGTGATGTTGCTGCGAGGGAAATTGTTAGTTGACGATGTTCTCTCCTTGGTGTTGAGGTGGGATGGCGGGGTAATAGTGATTCTTGGAGGGGTGAATCCTGGGTGCGAGGGGCAAAGTAAACAAGGCGACGGAGTGACGAATTCAAGAAGACAGTCAACTTACGTAGCCATTTTGTGTTTTAGAAGAAGGATTGTAATGGTAAGAAAGATAGATGAAGGAGGAGAAAAACAAAACTGTAAATAAGCTGCGGTAAGGAAGAGGAAGTTGAGGGAGGTAGGCAAGTACTAATAATAGAGGGTTCCTTCCCCACGACCTGAGTGATAAAAACTCATTCCTTCCTTGTTTTGCTTTACAGTACTTTACGTTGCTCTACATTCTTTAGGCAGGTACAGTACAGTACCTACAGGTAGATCCTCCCGTAACAGCGCCGTTCAATGTCGTGATCGGACCATCGGGCGGCAGGAGCCTTTGCGACAGACTCCCCTATGCTTCAAATCTGCACTATGCACTTTCAGCCTATGAAAACACTGCGCCCAGTATGGCGTCTTCGATGGCCCCAATGACGCTTATTCGCTGAGTGGCCACTTCCTTCCGGCGCGGGCCCAAATTCTCCACGGCATCTGTCCCACGCGCCGGAAGTCGGCCCTGCGGGATGGACATAGAGTGTGTAAGGAAAATGACTCGGGAGATGCTGAGGCTTCAAAAGAATCTGATTTGGTATAAAAAGAATAGGCATAAAATATCTCTTAGCATCGCTCTCCAAGATATTGCCCGCTCTATGTAATTATAATGTCTTCTTGTAAATGTCCCTCTGTCTAAGCGTCTACTTGTCAACAACAGGCTCTAGGTATAAATGAATACTGTTAGCTAGCTCTAAGCCATTTGTATCCGTCACTCGCTCGCTCTAATGAATCGTTATCACATGGGTCGTCTATCTTTCTTTTAGCCGATCTTGGGCATCATCTGCAAGTAGCGTATTAGCAAATGAACTGAGACATGAGATCACGTCAAAGGATATAAACTTACCGCAGCATATTTGGGCGAAATGAAAAGCCCCTCCGCCTCGGCCATTATCGTTGGTGTCTCGCCAGGCGCGGTCAACATCTCGATATGGCCCCTGACCCAAGCCTTGCGGCCTTCCACCTTATATGTCTCTGCTCGTAGGACTAAAAAGCTTCCCGCCGGTGTCGGCTTGCGGTAGTTGACGTTGAGATTCGCCGTTACAGCAATGTTATGAGGCAGCGCACCAAAAGAGCATCGTCCAAGGCCCTCATCCAGCATCGTCGCCAGGAATCCGCCGTGTACGATACCAGGGTGGCCGCACAAGTCCTCTCCAACATATGCCACCGAGACGAACTGCTTGCCCTCTGGTGCAATCCACGCATACGGTGGCACTGGCATCTTGCCCTCGCCGATGAGCGCTCCGCCCGTCAAGCTCCGACTTCGGTATGAGCCGGGCATCTTCATGTGTGGTCGCGACTCTGTGAGTTCGGGGTTGGCGCGCAGCTCTGCGACGAGCGGGTGCTTGTTGATGGTCTCTTCCACCATGAGCGCCTCCTCGTGGTTGGCGACAAAGCGTCGTAGGCTCTCTTCGTCCGAGTGGAAGCCCATTCCGTTCGAGTGCATCGTATACCACGTTCCGAAACCGCCTGCCGTGGTCGCGCCGACGCCGGCGAGCAACATGCCGGCTGCTCTTTTGAATGCGCCTCCAGCTGCTGCTGTCGCTGCTGTGAATAAAGTTGTCAGTATACAATGTTGGTTTGCGTGTAAGTGCTCCGAAACAGGGGGCAAACATACCTCCTGTCGCATAACTGCGGGACGGGACAGGACGATTAAATCGCCTGGCTGCTTGCGCGGCCAGACGTCCGTTGCGACCAACTTGTTGAAAAAACATGTTTGAATTAGCTATCGTGGAGTTTTAGAGAAAAGAAAGAAAACAAAGAGGCAAGAAAAAAAAACCGTTGAGAGTGCGCCGCCTCGGCTTTTGATAAGATTTCAGGTACAGTCACGCCCAGTTATCGGCGTCGCCGCTTTGCCTCGGAACAGAGTAGGCCTCGGCGCTTAGAAAGATCTATGCAATTAAGCGACGTAACCACCAGCCACTGTGGCTCATTTTATAGTACAGCCTGTACTGTACATGCCTACAGGCTTGTATGCCAAGGGAGGCACGACCCTGATAATCGTTGGAAGGAGCCATGTGCGTGCTGGGATCCCCAGTGCCTGTGACGTGAGCTTCGACCAACCAGGATCGCTTGACAAGCTTGTGAGACTTGGTTCTGTAGGAAATGATCAAAGGCCACTGACGACATTGGCATGCGTGAGATGTTTGTGCTATATTTCCTTGTATCAAGTTGGTTACACCTTGAGGGGGATCTACCAAGGATTTAAAGCGCCGTATCCCTCTTTGAATAGTTGCAACTTTCTTGTTCTTTAACTACTATAACTCTCAACTGAAAAATCACTAATAATGGTATGATCATGGTTCTGCTATGGTTATCTAACAGAACTCAATAATAACCGTTTAATGCTTTATAGGCTACCGCTGAAACCGTCGATCTGGGCCCTGCCCATCCCCCAAAGGAGGATTCTATTGCTGCCTTTGAGCAGATTCTCCCAGAGCTCAAGAAGAGCCTTGTTCAGATTCGTCACGACCGTGCCAGTCAGTTACTAAGGGTCTTCTCAATATACCAGCTTTAACTAATCTTCTATCTCAGAGCACGAACCAGAGTACTTTGCTGCTGCTGTAAGTCCATCTCACCCGCCAACTACTCAGTATATAAGACAAATTCTAACAAAGCTTGTAGGAACATCTCTCAGACAAAGATCTCGTAGGTTTCAGCACCGACGACTTCGAGTCTGTCCGAGTCGCTACATCAGCCTATGGCATCCATCTCTTTGGCAAGCTTCGCATTCCTGCCTTGCCCGATCCCTCAGGCCCAGCCTACATTCACTTCCGTCTCTTCATTGGTGGTGGTGATCCTCCCAAGCTTCACAGTATTCACACCGAAGAGCGTGAGGATTCCAGCGGTGGAAAGACGTTCAGAGCCATCTTCACAAAGAACGATGAGCTGGAGTGGTTTGATACCTAAGTTGAGAAGAAATGAGAAACAACTATAAATGGCATAAGCTATCGTATGCCATAGCGTATTTGTATCTGTAATGTGCCTTTTTGACTCCTGAATCAACCAATATCTAGTACAGCCATAGTATTGAAACAAAATGCTTTGCTTGTTCATGCCCACCTTGGTAACTTCTCCTACATGTCGTCTTCTCCAGCCAAGAGCTCCGCGTAGTCGTCCACCGAGGCAAACATGGGGAGGTCCTTGAGCTTTCTGCGCTTCGACTTGGGCTTCTCGCTTGTCGCCTCCTTGACCTCGAATCCTTCTTCGTCGTCTTCAATAGCGGCTCCACCCATCTCCTCGTCAGATCCTTCAATGTCTACGCTCATGTCGTCGTCATCATCCTCGCCCAGCTCGCCATCCAGAGACAGCGCAGGAGAGTCCTCGTCCGAGGCCATATCTGACTCGTCCAGGTCGAAGCCAACATCAGAGCCCTCATCATCAGGATCAACACCAGGTTGGGTCGATACCAGGGCCTTCCAAACTTCGTCCTCTTGCTCGTCATCAGACTCACCCTCGCCAACAGGCTGTGCCTTCTTCTTCGTCTCCTTGCCCTCCTTGTCAACCTGCTGGAAGTACTTGTGGAAGAAGACATCCTCAGCGGCAACATCCTCTGCATTCTTCTTCCAGAAGGCAGCGGAGTTGACAGATGCTGTGGCCCCTCCTGCTGCTCGGCTGCCCAACCAGATATCGCCAACATCCTTGGCGGCTCGGAGGGGCTGCATGATGGACACACCCTTGGATGAGTCGGCAGCCTTGGGATTTCGGTAGACGAACTTGTCCAGGAATCGAATCAACGAGTGACTGTCCAGGTCAGGCTTCTGTGCCTTCTTGTTGCGCTCCACTATCGCCGAAGCATACACTGTGACTGAGGGGTGATAGTGGCCTTGGAGAGGAACCTAGGCAATTGTTAGAATTTTACTCATTATTTGAAGGACCGGTATATGACCTACCACTTCCCACAAACAACTTCGGTTTGCGTTGCTGTATTCGGGGTCTCGCTTTCGACCGTCATATACTTGTTTGTCGTTTGCGGAGTCGTCAAAGATAGACTCCTCAGGCTCTTCCACCAAAGTCGAGAGATCAGGGAAGGTCTCGCGCAGGTGTCCAACGACGTAGAGAAGTCCACATGAGAACGCAGGCTGGTGCAGACCGGAAATCTGAAGCATGCGCTTGGCGAAAGCCTTGACTCGGCGGCTGTCAACATCGTTTTTGAGCGCCCGTAGAAGTAGGTTCAGGTACAATGCCTGCTTCGACGAGTTTATCAATCGAGGATCCAGCAGAGATTCGTATAGAGTTCTGTAAAATCTGTCGTTTGCTAGACTTCGCGAAGAAGATATTTGCTGAATCAGGAGAAGTGCCTGAATACCTGTGTTGAAGTTGGCCGAGTGAGCAATCTTGAAAAGTGTATCAAGATGTGATTCCATGCTGTTTAATTGTTAGCTTTGTGCTTGCAAACTTCACTTGGGCATAGAACAACATACATAGCTTCGTTACCAACCATGAAAGGAGCTGCTCGGTTGACACCAGTCAGAATAGCAGACACCAGTTTATCAGCAGCCTCAGTCTCGGGCTCTGAAGCTGCCGGTTTCGTTGGCTTGCCACCACGCGGTCTCTGGGGTCTTCTGCCAGACTTCCTCATTGCGTCTTCCTTCTTCTCGTCCTCCTTGGCTGATTTCGAATCAGTTGGCGCAGAAATGCCCAGCGTCCCGGTCTTGAGGATGATAGTGAAGAGGTCAAAGTAAATACGCATTAGAGCTTCGGCTAGGGAAGGCTCCTTGTTGCTCAAGATTGTCTGGTTAAGGGTGTTGATGGCATAGTACTTTGATCGGTGGTCTTGAGAAGGGTGGAGAAGAATCTCTTGCTCGATCGTTCGAACGATGATCGGTTTCATACCAGGGTGTGAGTTCTGCAACTGAAGCAAGAGATAAGAAGCTCGTGATGAGATCTTGCGGTCTCGGTCACCGAGCTTGTTGACCAACAATCGTAGAAGGTTAGCCTCTTGTTCAGGCTTCTCCTTGAGAAGACCGTAGACAAAGTCCAGCGCACGGGTACGCGAGAACTCGATCTCGTCAGAGCACCAAGACTCAAGCAGTTGGATGAGACGGAAGTAAGTATCCTTCAGCCAATCCTCGTACATCCAAACAATCAGATGAGCGGGTGTGATCTTGCCGGGTAGCGCACTTCCAGGGGTCCAGGGCTTTCCAGGGTTTCGTTGCAGAGTTCCAATAAGGCCTGGTTGAGAATGGAATGCTCGAAGGCGTCGATCAGCAGGCAGCAAGGTACCAGGGCCGAGCAAATCGACGAGCGCACCAATAGCGCCGAGAGCTTGTCCTCGGCTCTTCTTGGAAGCCAGGCTCATTAGTGCATCGAAAGCTCGAATGTTGTGAACTGGCGATTCTTGAACGGCGAGTGTGAGAGCAGACACCTTGTCACTAAGAGTACCGGAAGACATGATTGTCGACAAGAACTTGTGAGAAGACTGAGCAAAGACGCTTGTCCTGTACTTGGTAGCGTCTTCTTCCAGGAGTGTCTGCGCATGCTGCTTCAGGGCGTCGATAGATGCTCTGGATGGGTTGGGCTCATCAGTGGTTGGCCCTGGCAGTTTTCGTAGCTCAGCATCATGCCAGTCTGCTCTGGGCTCAAAAGCCTATATTACTGTTAGTCGTCAGAAAAGTCACCATGTGATAGGTTGAGCCTACCATGTTGCCTTTCTTCTGAGTCGGTTCTTTAGGGGGTTCAGCCTCCTCCTCCTCGTCATCATCAACATCCTCCTCCTCCTCATCGTCGTCTCCCTCAGCTTCATCTTCATCCTCGTCCTCGTCGCTTGCCTCGCTCATTTCAACCTCTGCGAAACCAAGCTGTTTTGAGAAAGCCGCAAGCTCATCCTTCAGACTCTTATCAACAGCTTTGGAATCCTTGGAGTCTTGAGCGTAGCCTTCATCATCCGATTCGATATCTTGAATGAGGGCCAAGTCGCTCTCATCACCACCAAGAGCCTTGATCTCCTCCAGAAGAGTCTTGTTGTCGATTTTCCCACTCTTCTTGTCGCCAGATGAGCCCTCGGAGTTTCGCTGCCTCTTTTGGCTTTGATCACCGCCAGCTTTTGTAGGAGGCTGCTTTCGCTTGTGATCGTTGGAACCCAGCTTCTTGTCGATTTTAGACGTCAGATTATCCAATGAGTTATTGTCAAGTCCTGGGCCGTTTTGAGAGCGGCGGGGTCCTTTCCCTTTCTTTGTAGGCTTCGCCATGCTGAAAAGGCTGCTTGAAGTGTTGAAAATCTAGATAGAAATTCTCAATGAGAATGCGCCTTAGCACTCTGAACTTTTTTTTTTTGGGCGGCTCATTTTTCTAGAGGGTCCACTTCCACGCGGCTAGCGCGTCTGAGTGCGCCAGCGCAGGCCATGATTGGATGACTAAGCTCGCTGCTAGCTAGACGGAAGCTCTTCCGACCATCGGGGAAATCTATCAAAGACCGTCTTGACTTTGATGATGGGGCCATAAGTTGTAATTTGGAAATATTACAACTTGGAAGTCAAGATGATGTCAAGGTCTGTTCGTCTCAGTGTCGCTCTCTTGCGTAGGAACCTGCTGAGTCTGCAGCTACGAGCTCTCTCAGTCTCGAGCGTAACTAGAGCCAACTCGCCTCGCTCCACACTCTCGACAACATGGGTGCCAACTGGCGGCATTACGGCCAATGATGATGAGTGTTAGAGCTTCATTGCTGCTTTGTGAGTGATTTCTTAGCTAATTGGGTCGTAGTTGGCCATGGCAAGCTCATTCGGGGTGGTTTTCTTCGCCAGGTATTCTTCAGCTACTGTCTACAAGCCAATATAGGCACTAATACGTCGGTATAGGCTCATTCTGGCATCTTTCAACTTCTTCCTCTTGGACTTCGCGTCCAAGATAAGATTGAGAAGTTAATCGACAAGCACATGCACTCAGTTGGTTCGTATGATACCACCAGACTGGCTTGCGGGTGCTGATTTCCACTACTCCAAAGGCGCCTCTCGATTATCACTATCAACCATCTCTTCAGAAGAACTGTGGCGAAAGAGCAATCGTCTTGATGCTGTTGCACCAGAAGTAAGAGCCTGGGACTTTGGGATCGACATGCGCTGACTTGGTTAGCTATTCCGACTCACTGATCGTAAAGAGACGCCCCTGATCCTCTCGCCGACCCATGAGGAGGAGATCACCACACTTGTAGCCGGGATTATTAATTCATATAAGGATCTGCCACTTCGACTATATCAAATCAGTATGAGTTCTGATCTTTAGTTACCAGGCCCGACCTGCTGACCAAACCATAGCCCGAAAATATCGTGATGAGCGTCGTCCTCGCCATGGCTTATTGCGATCAAGAGAATTTCTCATGAAGGATCTCTACACCTTTGACCTCACAACAAATGATGCCGTCGAAACATATCGTCAAGTTTCTGAAGCTTACCGTGCCTTCTTCTCCGAGCTGAAGATACCCTATCTTGTCGCTGAGGCGAGCTCTGGAGATATGGGTGGTGATCTTAGCCACGAATATCACCTACCCAGTGCTGTTGGCGAAGACACCGTTGTCAATTGCGACTCTTGCGGTTACACAGCCAACGATGAAGTTGCTGCTGCCCGGTCACCTTCTGCATCAAACAACGACACAGCGACTATCTCAGCATCTCAGTTCCATGTCTGGCGAGGTATCTCCAAGGATCGAAAAGTCCTCATAAATGCCTGGTATCCTCAATCTTCCGACTCCCCTGCTGAGAGCGGTCTCAGCCTTCATGCCGTCAAGTCAGCTGTTCCAGAACTAGATACCAGCATTGAAGATCCTCTGTCATTCTGGAGTGAAGCACTAAAGAGCGAAAAGGCACATGTTGCCAACGTGATTGACAGTAGGCTTGCTCCCGCGTTTGATAGTGTACGAGATCAGTTACCTTTGTTGCCCGAAAATCTCGAATCTCACCAAGTTGAACACTCCACGATCGGCGGCACAAACTCCGCTGAAGGGTTGAACCTGGTTCGTATTGCGGATGGCGATGGCTGTCCCCGATGCGAGACGGGCACCCTGAAAATACATCGAGCTTTGGAGTGCGGCCACACGTTCCAGCTTGGAACACGGTACTCAAAACCTCTCGATGCTTGCGTCACACTTCCTCAATCAGGAGTGCCTGAGGCGATCACCAAAATAGGCCTAACTCCAGGGAGCCGTGTACCTGTTGAGATGGGTTGTCACGGCGTTGGTGTTTCAAGAATTTTCGGCGCTGTAGCTGAGATCCTGGCAGACGAGCGAGGCTTGAACTGGCCTCGCGCTATTGCTCCTTTTGAGGTTGCAGTGATATCTTCATCTGGACTAGCTGAGGAGTCATTAAAGATTTACGACAAGCTAGCTGCGAACAACGGGTCTCAATCTGGTTTTGACGTCGTGCTCGACGACCGTCAGCGATCGTTTGGCTGGAAGATGAACGACGCCGACATGGTGGGATACCCTGTTTTGGTGATCCTTGGCAGATATTTCAAGGAAAATGGCTCCTGTGAAGTGCAATGCAGGCGGCTCTCAGTCAAGAAGAATGTCAAGGTGGATGCACTACCTGAGTTCATCTCAGGCCTGTTGGACCAGCTGTAAGCAAGCGAGAGAGGCTTTGATGTATCATTGATAGGACTGTAAACCAAATGTGCACTATGGAAAATATTAAACAACTTGAAGAGAAAATATCAAAAAAGGTTGAAGCCAATGATATCAACATGTTGAATAATAAAGATCTGAATAAGTGAGGTGACACGGTACTTGAGTGTGCTAATAGAGTACCCCCGCTAGTAGAATTCAACAACCCCACGTCATAATATTTACAAACTGAAACCCTGGAGGGGCATGCTTCACTTTACACCTTCAACGACGACCTATCTAGGTACCAACTCATAGACGCCCAGCAAACTGTCAATATGGCTGGAAAACAAGAAACGGGTAAAATATCAATTGAAATCGCCCAGAAGAAGCTTCACTCACTGACTTGTTTGCGCCGCAGTCAACCTCGACACATTAGAGCCTCAGCAGCTCGCTCAGGTCAAGAAGCAGCTCGACGAAGAGCTCGAGCACTTGACATCGTCCTTCGCCCAGCTTCACGCCGCCCAAAACAAGTTCAAGGACTGCCTCCGATGTGTCAAGAGCAGATCTGCTGCCCCTGAAGGTGCGACATACAAACATCCTGTGCCGATTCTCGCTATGCGCCCAATTACCCGATAGTTCACGAGACGTACAACGCCTAACACGCTTTAGGAGCCAACTCTGTCCTGGTCCCCCTTACAAACTCACTATACGTTCGTGGAGAACTATCAGATACCGAGATTGTATTGGTCGATGTAGGCACTGGCTTCTTGATAGAAAAGGTGGGTGATGTTGTCTTCGTCAGACTACTCACCGATTAACAATAATATAGAAACTCAAGTCTGCTGAAAAGTTCTATGAGACAAAGGTGGAGGAGCTTGGAAACAACTTGAAAGATCTCGAGGTTATTGTGCAACGAAAGCAGACAAATGCACGGACAATCGAGGAGGGTATGTTCTCGTCATATATAAACTCCCTTCTATAACAAGAACAGTACTAACAAAAGCCCGCTCCAGTTCTGAGACAAAAGATCATGGCTGGTCAAGGACAGGGTGAACCGCAGCAGGCATGAAAATTAAACTAGTCCATCCCGTTCTTCTATGCGTGGTACGAAGTAGTCAGAGTCCCAGGAAGGAGAGCGTTTGGGGATATCTCCCAGTCGATGCAGCATTCCCTTCGCATACCCATTATGACGAGGCGACATCGGCATGCGCTCTGTTCAGGAGGGCTTGGACCTCCAATATGGTCCGCAAGAAGCCTCCGAGTCTCGACTTGAGATCATGGCCCTCTGTCCAAACATTCTCGAGCCCTCTCCCCCAATCTTTGCGCCCCCCGGTAGCGTAATTGACACTTTCTTCCCAATGAGGAGCGTATAGCTCGACTCCCCAAGTGATTTCAGGCTCTCCTGTTGTGTGGGGCGTCTTGAATGCTTTCGTGATGCTGACCTTGAGGACATACTCGGTTTCCTTGAAGGGAATTACGACCCACGACCTCGCCCGGATTTGGGTGACCTGTTCGTCCAAACGACCGAGCTTAGCTATGTCTATGCTCGGAACCGAAAGAAGAGTGTCGTTGTTGACAGTTTTGGCGGGCAAGATCTTCTTAGCAAAATTCTCGAGCTTTGGTGGAACATCCACTTTGTCCCAAGCGTTCACTCGAAAACTCCAGTCGTACTGCCTGAGAAATCGAAGTATCAGTAAAATGAGTTAACATGCAGGGGCATATGACATACATGTCAGGGGCAGCAACTGTCCAATTCAAACGCCCCCATTTCTCGGGTTTAATAGCTTGGACTGTTGTTTGTATGCCATAGCCAGGGGCACAGTCGGATTCGGCCTGTATCTCGTGCTCTTGGGTGACCACGACCACATCGCAGCCTCGTCGAATATCATTAGGACCTTTGCAGACCAAAACGTCGGGTCGGATAAGGAATTGCAAGAACCGTTCCGCCTGGTCTGGATCCTCTAGCCTGGCTCATATTAAACACAACTCGACATTCATAGAACGATCATCGACTTACTTGTCAATAAAAGTGGCTCCACCGCGGATAGAATACATGTCCATAAGCTTGGAAAAGTCGCCATAAGTAACCTCATCTGTGAAGCCTTTCTTTCTCTTGCCGATAATGAGGCGCCCAAAGTTGACTTTGAGCCCCATGGTCTTATTGAGCGCCATGAGGCTTTCTGCGGATGAGGCCATATCAGATGCGAGCTGGTTTAAATGCTTGTCTAAAGCGGAGGCATTGCTGGCCAAATGGGGGCTTCGTGAAAGAAAGCATGGTCGAGTTCCAAGTTCAGTCAGTATCATATCGCTGATGATAGCATTAGTGGGCGTTTGCACCAAGAAACGCACAGTGGCATTGTCGTTGGATATGCGCATGTCACGAATTGCCCAGTTGATCGCCTGCAGAGCTTCTCGAAGTCGGTGCATAGAATCGCAACGGATGTCTAGCACGTTTGGAGTGTCGCGAGTGATGTAGACCCTGTATTTTCGGCGGATATCATCAAGAGCCCCTGGCTCATCTAGACCACGCGGGAGCAAGTCTTTTCCAGGAAGCACATGCGTCATCTTGAGGCCTTTGTCAGAGAAGAGTTTACTCGAAGTATGGTCTTGGGTGATAAACTCACCTGGATGAGGTTTTTGTTGGGCGGCGGTCGGCCAAGGAATTCGGCATCTTCAGCTTGACGAGCTTTGTCGTCTCTGACTTGGAAGATCGACTTCGCAGTCGGCATATGATCCTTCCTTGTGTCTGCAAATTTCTCTGCTCTAGGGAGGATTGCGGAGGACGAGAAGCCTCCTCTCCCGGCAGGATTCCCTCTTCCGGGCTTGCCTCTCCCACGATACATGATGTGCGTGATGGAGAAATACGTGCAAGACAACGCACAGGTGATGGAAACAGAGAGAGATAAAAGGAGAAATGTTGATAGACTTCGTGTACGCAGAGATTATGTCACAAAGGCGCTGGGACATTGACGTTGCTTGAGAGAATGAAGGACAAAGAGGATGACAAAAAGCAGAGAAGAAAAATAAAGAAGGAGCGAGGATGGCAACAGTGATTCACTGCTCCTGCAGAAACAATATTAATCGTTTAGAGGTAGGAGCAGGCAGCGTTTGCGGGAAACGTTGGTGGCTGTTTACCGTTTGTTCCTGCAAACACTTGCACTGTTTGATGCCAACACTCTCAAGTCTAAGTTAACAATAAGGTATGCATTATTTTATTGGACTACCCGATTAAATCAACTGGTTTCCAAGTTACAAGAATCGTATATACCAAATGATCGAAAAGGGACACCGAAGGAATATTCTCACCATTCTCTGCCTGCAGAACTTTGCTGCAAGATTAAATCAATATGATACCTGTACCTACTTAGGTATGCTTGGCTACATACCCGACAAACACTTACCCGCCATGGTCTTCGCAATCCAATATTGAGGGCACAGTATGTCGTACGCAATACACAACCTTCAACGCTGACCTATAGCGTGATAATGTCGCTATCGCAGCTGTAGCATAGTCTAGCAATACTAGCCATGGTTCGGATTCTGACTGCACTGAATTCGTTGTATGGAAGCGAATGCAAGTTGATGCGACTGGACTGATGCCTATTAACCGTGAACCAGACCATTCACAGCATACCAATAAAAGAATTGACAGTAGTTCCCATATTTTAGCACTTTTCTCTAAGAAAGAAGCCAAAGACAGCCAGGTGATGTCGCAGACCGATAGCTTATACCTATATACACCGGATAAATGCATACCCCCTGGCAACCACTTCCATCTTTACTTCGTCGCGTCTCCCACGACGCGTAAATCGCCGTGACAGCGCCCATCACCAAACGACGACAAAACAATGGCGCCCATCACTTCAGCAGAAAAGGCAAGGCGACAATTGGCCAACACACCTCACGATCTGTCCGATGACGAGCTCGCAGGCGAAGAGCCATCATGGGAATGGATCTACAACACCTCCCCGGCAACGGAGCGAAACGATGAACCCCAGAGCGATAGAAAACGAAGAAAGGTGACGGGTGACAAGATCGTGGGGGCTAGAATAGGCCAGTTTGAGTGCCGGATAGGAGACATCGTCATGCTCAAGGCTGATGGCTCTAACGAAGCTTGGGTTGCCCTGATTTGCGAGTTTGTCGAGGACGATGGAGAGGGCGAGAAAGCGGCCAATTTCATGTGGTTCTCGAGCGAAAAGGAGATCCGAAACAAGGATAAGAAGCGAACTGACTACTACTCAGTAATTGTTCCCTACCCACGACGGCCAAGCTGGAACTAATGAGCTATACAGAACGAACTCTACATCTCTCCATCATGGGATATCAACCCCCTGGCCTCGATTAACGGTAAAGCCAAGGTCTTCTCCCCAGATGCATTCCACGCCAGGTATCCTCAAGGCCGAATCCCTCGAAATCATGGCGACTACGGCAAGGCTTTTATCTGTCGACGGGGCTGCAACACCCGCACTGCGACATACACGGACGAGTTCATCTGGGAGGAAGTGTACCGCGGTGAAGATGACCTATTCGCCCTGATGGACAGGATCAAGACCGGCACAAAAGCTACACGCCGCCGCCGCAAAGCTCGCAGCCCCTCGCCCGATAACGAAGCCTATCAACCTCCTCAAATTCCACAGACTCCTACCAAGACGGGGCGGGGTTCGACAGCAGCTACACCTACTTCTCGAAGAAGCCAAGCGACGCCAGGCTCTCGTACCAAGAGGTTAGCCAGCAGACGATACTCGCCCTACCATAAAATCACTAACATACATTACAGGAGCACCAGTAAGAGACTCGAGTTCACACCTTTAGCCACACGCAAATTGTCACCTAGTCAGGTCGAATCTTCACCATTTCAGATAGCACGCTCCCGTCTTCATGTCTCCTCAGTCCCAACCAGTCTTCCCTGCCGAGAGGGAGAATTCTCTCTCGTATACTCCCATCTCGAAGCCGCCATTTCAGACGGTACCGGCAACTGTATCTACATCTCCGGTACCCCTGGAACCGGCAAGACAGCAACCGTCCGCGAGGTCGTCTCAAGGCTTGAAGAAGCAGTAGGTACAGATGAGCTCGATGATTTCATTTTTGTCGAGATCAACGGCATGAAGATCACGGACCCTCATCAGTCATACACACTTCTCTGGGACGCCCTCAAGGGGCAGCGAGCGAGTCCGGCACAGGCTCTTGACCTCTTGGAGAGGGAGTTCAGCAACCCGAGTCCCCGTCGTATCCCCTGTGTCGTACTCATGGATGAGCTCGACCAGCTGGTAACCAAGAACCAGGCTGTCATGTACAACTTCTTCAACTGGCCTACTCTACGGCACAGTCGTCTTATTGTGCTTGCTGTCGCCAACACCATGGATCTTCCTGAGCGAACGCTAAGCAACAAGATCAGCAGTCGACTAGGTATTTACGAATCTAGCAAATGTTGAAGAGCCCTTTGCTAACACGATATAGGTCTCACACGTATCACTTTCCCCGGTTACAATCACGAGCAGCTCATGAAGATTATTCAATCACGGTTGGAAGGAGTTCCTGGAAACATTGTAGACCCGGACGCCATTCAATTCGCTAGTCGTAAGGTGGCCGCAGTCAGCGGTGACGCCCGAAGAGCCCTCGACATCTGTCGTCGAGCTGTCGAACTTGCTGAGGCCGACGCTCCTAGTGATCCCTCGACCCCGAGCAAGCGGGAGACCCAGGGTCAGTCGAGGGGTACAGGGCGTGTTACCATTGCGACTATTAAAAAGGCCATCAACGAGGCAACCACTAATCCCATCCAACAACACCTTCGCAGCCTCCCCCTAATGTCCAAGCTCGTCCTGGCAGCTCTCCTACTGCGCATCCGCAGAACAGGCCTCGCCGAGACAACATTTGGCGAGACCCTGGACGAGATACACAGGGCAAGTCTTCGAGCTCCGCCAGCGCTCCCCGGCGTAGCGGCGGTCCTCAACAACGGTTTCAAGGGGACACAGACGGGCGCTGTCCGCCTGATGACTCGGCCCGGACACATTCACACCGCAGCGCTCGAGCTTGTAGCGGCGGGTCTGATCAACCTCGAGGCTCAGCGTGCGGAGCGATCAAGTAAGCTCCGTCTGTCGATTGCAGACGATGAAGTAAAAATGGCCCTCCGCGATGACGGAGAGCTTAAAGCCTTGGGTATCGGTGTATAACAGCTGTAATATAGAGCCAAATAAAGGCGTCCCACGACAATATATCATGAATTCACATATACCAACTCTTTTGCGCCTTAAAATTTCCGTCGGGCCAGTGTTGGCTTCCATTCCAGGGGATGCGACTCCTCAGTCGCAGTCTCGTCTTGCTTCCAGATTTTGACTATAGATGTGTTAGCGACGAGATATCAAGAATCTCTGGTGTTGGCACAGTACGTACTCGTTTTATCGGCTTCACCACAGATCAGACGCAGTCCAGACCGGTCAAAGGTTGAGCTCATGATGCCTGCCTCTGCGTCAAGAGAACCGGGCTGAGCTGTAGTATCGAGAGATTGGAATCGATGTCCAGACTTCCAGTCCCAGAAGCTCATGGATCCATTATCACCTGGAAATCGAATGATTAGCCAACATATCATGAAAAATCCTGAAAAGCGTAACCTACCTCCTGTGAAAAAGACGTTTTGCTCGTTGACACTCATGGTGTTGATGATAGCATTATGACCCTCAAAGTTCTGCATAAAGGCACCTTCGGGACATTTCCATTGCTTGATGCTCCCTGTGCTACCGCTAGCAAAGGTGAATTCTGAAGGGTGAGTCGCTAGGGCTCGAACGCCCTTCTTGTGGTGGGTGAGTACACCCATCGTCTTGCCCGCCGCGAGATCCCAGAGTCGCACTGTCGAGTCCAGAGATCCAGTGATGACTTGGGGGTCAGCCTCTTGGCAGACCAAGTCGGAGACGGTCTGGGTATGGCCTGAGAGGACGTGAATGTTGCTCCTGGTGCGCATATCCCATACACGGGCAACACCGTCTCGACCGCCAGTGACGAGAACATCGAGCGTTGGGTGGAGAGCGAGGGTGTACACACCACTCAGATGGCCGTGGTAATGACGGATAACCTTGTTGGTCTCAAGATCCCAGCACTTGACCATCTTATCTTCACCACACGAGAAGAGGTATGGATGGCGCGGAGAGACAGCGAGGCCGCGCACGGTACTAATGTGTCCGGTGAGAGTCAACTTCAACCCACCCGTCGCCAAATCCCAGATCTTGATGGTTCTGTCACCAGCACCGCTAGCAAACCACTTGTTCCCAGGCTCGACAGCCAGACTGCGCACCCAACCCAGATGACCCGAGATGACCCTCATTAGCTTCCACGGCGCGTGCCATTCAGGCTTTGTCTGCTGCAGACCCTGCGTTCCTCTTGTCGTAAGACTCATGTTCTGCGGCGCGCTCTCGCTCCTAGCCGCAGACAACGCAGCGACCTTGCCGGAGCCGGGCGCACCCTCGAGTAACTTCATGGCCGGCCGGGCAGACGCTGGCGCGGCCTTGGAGGCCTTTTTCCCAGGCTGCTTGGTCGGCAGCTTTGCGGTGATTGACGGCGGTAGGGTCTCGACGTCGGCGTATTCGTTGCGGAAGCGTCGCTTCACGATGGGATCCTCGGACGCGTCATCGAGCTTCTGGCGCTTGGCTGCTGATCGCTCGGGGGCGTGGGCGTGGGCGTATAGCGTTCTCGAAACGGTGGCATTTTGTGCGGCGAGGTTGCTGAGCTGGAGCGCATCTTGTGGAACTTCTGGTGTTTCCATTGTGTGTGTATGTGGTGATGTTTGCGACCAGATGAAGTTGAATGGTCGTTGGAAAAGTTGATGATAAAGTCTGGGAGACACCAAAAGTTGCGACCAGAGCGTGTAAAGGCTGGGCAGCCGTGTGTGGCGCATGGATTAGAGCGCCACAGGATGTGGCTAATAGCTCTCACTCTACGGGCTGGGCTGTATGAGCTGCCTATGCTAGGTACTACGTAAGGTTAGCTACAGCCTATCTACCCTACAAACAACAACATTTCTCTTCTTATTTTTCTACAAACTCCCTGAATCTTTGTGTTTATCTGCTCTTTCATGTACTATCCTCTGCAACTTAAACATGGATAATGAAGACAAGTTTCCTCTGCATACAGCTGCTCGTGAAGGGCGGGGTGAGCTTTTGCTGAATTACACCAAAACTTGCGTCAAAAGGATCATCACTAATAGACATACATAGTGACTGTAGTTGAAGGACTACTCAAGGTTAGCATCTTTTTCTTAGTTTTATATCATCATTCTCACCTCGTAAATAGTCGGACCCAAAACTCTCCCAACGCAAGGACGACGATGGCCGATATCCCATTCACTGGGCGGCGTCTTCCAACAACTACGATATTGTCCGTCTGCTCGCAGACCAACGCAGTTTCGATGCGGATATCCAAGTCAGTCAACCTCTCTGAATGAAGCCTAATTCAAAAGATGAGAAACTGATCTGTCGTTCAGGATGAAAGTGGATGGTCTCCCCTGATGATCTCAGCCAGTGTTCCCGACAGTGAAGCTGTTGTCAAGCTCATCATATCCAAGGACGCTGATGTGAACCTCAAGAGTAAGCCAATTTATTCACAATGCCATGACCATGCTAATAATCTCTATCAGACTCTGCTGGACAAGTAATGCTTCATCCCAAACCACGGAGGTTAAACTAGTCTAACCCCATACAGACTGCCCTTCACTTTGTCGCCTCCAAGAAGAACCTCGACATCGCCCGTATCCTCATCGATAACGGCGCATCTACTCGAGTCCGCGACCGCAGAGGCCAACACCCCATTCATCGCGCCGCCGCTGTCGGCTCCGTGCCTATGGTGACACTCTTGCTTAAGAATCGAAGTCCACTAAACCCTACCGACAACGAGGGCTATACTCCTCTCCATCACGCAATCGCAGAGGGCCATGGTATGTCTAGACTCGCTACTTCTGGTCTCAAAACAGCTACTTACTATTCTCCCTAGGAGACACTGCCGTTGCCCTCCTCAAAGGAGGCGCAGATTTCACTCTCAAGACCAGCGCCGATGAGCTGGCTCTGGATCTAGCTCCGGACAAGGAAGTACGTATAAGCTAAGAGACCACATGGCCCAGCCCAAAGCAAAATATAAAAAAAAAAAAAACCATCAATCCCCGACTCTCCCTTTTTCTTTCTTGCACCACGCCATAAACTCCCATCTAACTCTTGCCAACAGGTACGCCGATATGTCTTACAAGGTGCTGAGCGTGAGGGTATCGAGTTGTCGGGGTAGCTAGGAAATACATGCCAGAAAAGAAGATCAAGACATTACAACCATCCCATGTCTAAATTATGACAAGAACAATCACCCGTCTCATTTCGTTACTGTCCGCTCCACTAGCTCACGGTACATGTCCTTGACGTCCTGAACGTCGGCTCGCAGCTCCTCAACGAGCTCGCTCTTCTCGCCCAGCATCTCCAACGTAGTCTGGTATCGCGAGTTGATGTTTTCCACCTCAGCCTCTAGCTCCGTCACGCGTGCTGCAGCGCCCTTTTGTGTCTCCAACTCTGTCATGAGATTAACAATATCTGACCGCGCTTCGTCTCGCTGGCTGCACACACGGGCCATCTCTTCTTTGGCAGCCACCTTCTCAGCCTCCAGCCGTCGAATAGCCGCGCTCATTCGCTCGACGAGCTGAACTGAAGGACCAGCTCCAACTGTCGACACCGAGATCATATCCTGAGCTACGTTGCGAGGGGAAGAAGGATTGAGGTCGTCCAAATCATCATCCCGATTCGGTGGCGGAGATGATGCACGCGGTGACTCGCTAAGGGGCTCGAAAGGCGAGAGAGGAGGCGGTGGCGGCATCATGGGCCCAGTTGTGGATAGAGCACTTGGACGAGGTTGGCTTGACATTCTGCGACCAAGGAAGAAGCCATCGCCTGCACTCTCGGCTTGGCTTTGACTTCCAGGCGTAGGTACCCGACGTGGCTGTCTGCCTGGCACAGGGAGACCGACAAGATCGGAGCTGTAGGTTCGGGCAACGGAGAGCAATGGCGAGTCAGGCCTGCTCTGAGACTTTGGTGTAGCTCCAGCGACATCGTCTGCCCATTGCCTTCGCTCAGCCTCGGCAGACACCTCCCGGCTCGCAGCCCGTTGTTGCTTCTCTAGGTCGTTGCGTGCCTGTTCGAGAGCTGTCTCGGTCGTCTTGTGCTGGGTTCTGAGAGTAGCGAGCTGCTCGCGACATGTCTCAAGCTCCTGTCGAGCGGTTGTGAGGGCGGGACTGACGTCTTGCAACTCCTCTTCAAGACGCTTGCAACGGCTGGCCTAACGAGGTTTTAGTAAATATTTCCATGATGCCTCCCGTAGGTAAAAGAAATGTTGTCTTACCGCGTCGCGAGCCTTTTTTCGCATTTCCGACTCTCGCCTTTGCGCCTCATCCCTCTCCTTTTCAAGGTTGGCAGCTTTGGTCAGGAGAGACGTTTCAATGCCTTGCCAGTTCTCGCTGGCTGAAGCATACTGCGATTGGAGGGTCTCAATATGTCGTATCAACTTGATATCACCCCCTGATCCCGCAGAAGCCTCTTCGGCCGCTACTCGCGTCGCCTCGAGCTTGCCCTCGGCTGCTCGAAGCTCCAGCTTTAGTTCTTCTTCTACATTACGGGCGCGCTCTACTGCCCTGTCCAGCTTCTCTTGCCATTCTACTTCGGTGAGACGCAGCTTTTCAGTTAGTGTCTCATTTTCTGATCGCAATGTCGCGATGGTGTTTTCGAGTTCTTTCTGTCGCTTCTTTTCAACGTCTACTGCCTTGTTCAAAGCCTCGGTATGCGCAGTCTGCGCCTGTTCCAGCTTTGTTTTGGACTCTTGCTCTAACCGTCGGTAAGCTTCCTCTTTAGCTACCTTGTCCTTCTTAAGAGCATCGATCTCTTTTTGGAGTGCAGCACTTGCTTTGCGAACCTCCTCATTTCTCTTCTCTTGCTCTTCCTTGCTATTGATGCGGCTGCGCAGAGTTTCCGCCTCAGATACAGCTTTCTCCTTGGCCTTGTTGAGCTCATTCACCTGCTTCTCGTTGTCGGCGATCTGTGAACGCAGTTTGCGAATAGTGGTCCGGAATTTCTGCTCCGAGCTGGAAAGCTTCCGCCCTTCTTCCATGAGAAGAGCTATTTTCTCGTCCTTTTCGGCTAGCTTGCGCTCTGGGCTACCTGCAGATGCTGAGTTTGCAGCTTGTTTGGCCGCATCCGCAGCATTATTTGATAGATATTGGAGTTTAGCCTGTAGAGAATCAATTTGTTCGATATATTCCTGAATTTCTTCCGACCGGGCCTTGTCAGTCTGGCTAGTGTTTTGGTCTTTGTGTGGTTCCTCGGCCGGGATATCTATAGTCTTTTGCGCTTCTGCAGGTTTGCTAACACCCGCTTCTTGATCTATAGGCTCTGGCTGAGCTTCTGGCTTGTCGGCGGGCTCTGGTGTTGGAACATCTTGGGAATCGGCTTCAGATGGCGGTTCAACAACTATTGGCGCTGGGGTGTCTTGCTTAGAGTCTTGTTCGCCTTCATTTTCCTTGTCGACCTCTTCAGAGTCCACCGCTTTTTCTTCTGTAGGGACAACGGGGGCGGGCTCGGCTGCTGGTGTCTCGGGCTCAGCTGGCTTAGGCTCTGGGGTTTCGGTAGATTCTCTTGTCACGACGGGCTCAGTGCTGGCAGGGCGCTCTCTATCGACGGAACCACGGGCAGTATCGATGGAGCTCCGTGGGGAGGATTGTGAGGTTCGAGAGGCCATAGCTTTGGCCAGCCTGGCTTGTAGACGGTCATTGACACGATTTGGCTTGGGAGCCGCAGCTGCAGAGATGATCCAGATTAGCATGCGACAGAAACGACTTTTGTGCTTGGGGTTCTCGCACCAGGAGTGGCAGGTTTGGGACTCGGTGAAGGGGATGGTGAGACCTTCATTCCTTGCTGCTGCTCGTATTGCTGTTGTGGCTGGCCCGTCTGTTGAGGATTGTCTTCGTCGAGTAGATTGTCGAGATGGTGCTCGACGCCCTCAAAGGCCGAGGAGAGGAAAGCCCCCCATCGCGACCCTTTTCCTGGCGCAGTCATGGCGACGAGGCCAGGTATAGGTAGTTTCTAATTGGGTTGTAGCTCGTCGTTCGTCAACTGACTGACGTAGTCGCTAATGGTCACCTCATCGGTTGGTCGGTCAATCGATCGCAAGCGCAGTATGTTTGACGATTAATACCGTCGAATCGTATGTAGTATAGTGTAGCAACGTGGTTGGGTTGTAGTGCTGTAGACTGGTTGTTTACAAGGGAACGTTTGCTCGAGGCTGAGGTGAGGTGTCGTCAGCGTAGAGTGGCATGTACAGTACCTACTAATGTTAGTGGGTGGGTGATGAATGGTAGCCCAGTGGAGTAAGACAGGCTGGGGGACGAGAAAGGATACATGTGAATAGTATGTTCCTATACAGTAAACATAATGTAATAAAACGATAGAAATGAATAAAAACTCTATTTATACTGAGTACCATTAACTGTTCAACAAGGCCAAACAAAAGCTGACATGCCCAGTCAAGCCATGGATGGTCAAATGTCGAACCGGATACGGAATGGGTCAACGTTAAGTGTCACACAGCTTGGCTTGATATCCCTGATTTATACAGAGCATATGCCATTAACATATATTTATTTAATGGTTGTTTGAACGTTGCCTAGCAAAGCACTACTGAATTAGTACTTTATACATTCCCTTAAAGATACACGCTACAAGTCACACATGTCAATATCATCTTGTCAAGTCAACCAATACCCCCCTAAACATCATGCTCAAATGTCTTCTTAATTCTTACGTTGATTTCCTGGGTATACATGTCGTACAAAAGATCACCCTGTCCTGCTTGTTGAACCACCACCAAGCACAAGCACAAGCATACATACAACAGCCCGAGTACACATGATCCAAGCACATCTATACCATACTGCAATGCCCAAACCCAACAATCCAATCCAGTGCTACAACTCCCCCAGTACTTTATCCCAATAGTAATGGCAGTGCCCCAGCACTATGCCATACAGTAAATAAATACGATACCAAAACACTCGCCATGATGGTGCCGTTCTGGTCTTTGCGATACATCGTGGTTAATCAATCAATCAATCAAGCAAACAAGCAAAACAACAAGCAGAAACACGCTCGCTCGAAATAAACCTCATGCATCGTTTATCCATCATCAATCACTTTGCAAGCTTCTTCCACCAGCTCGTACGCGGGGCTGGCGTTGTGTCGTTAAAGGCTGAACCTCGACGGCTGCGATACCGCTCATCGCTGCCATCTGAGCCGCCTACTCGCCTGTCGCGATGACGGTCCCTTTCTCGATCTCTGTCCTTATCCCTGGTGCGACCACCACGATCACGCTCACGCTCGCGTTCCTCTCGTTTTGATCGTCGTGGTCGTTGGCCGTCCATATCTTCTGCCATGCCGTCACCGTATTTAGCTCGGTGATGAGCTCGACGGGCTTCACGTCGTGCCATCTCATCCTCAGTTTGTCCGCCATCAGGCTCGGGAACCTCAGGCGGAGGCGGTGCATCGTAATGTTCCTTGACCCATGATGAGGTTCCAGAATGCGGCCAAGGCGGCGGCGGCGGCGGTGGCCTGTCTTCATGTCGATGTGATCTTCGTTGACCGTATTCCTCGGCAGACTGCTCAGTAGGGGAATGGCGATGACTTCTTCGCTGGTGGCCCCCCTCTTCTTCTGCAGCTCGAGCAGCTCTCCTGGCCTCCCGCCGGCGGCGACGCTCAGACTCGTCTTCAGATGCGTCGGCTTGGCGAGGCTTCCGGCGCTCACGTCTCGCAGCGCGGCGAGCCTCTTCTTCGTCTTGCTCTGCTGCAGCGGCGGCCTCTTGTTCTCTACGCAAACGTCGACGCTCTGCTCTTTGAGCCTCCCGCTCTTGTAGGCGCCGCTGCTCTTCCTCCGCTTGCCGCTCTTCCTTAAGCCGTTTCTTCTCGTCCTCACGCTGTTGACGCGCAGCCCGGCGCTCGGCCCGACGTGCCTCCTTATCATCGTATTTTGGAGCATCAACCTCTTCCTCAGCACGGCGACGTCTTTCCCGGCGTGCTTCTTTGTCCATGCGTTCAGGGTCAACACCTTCGGCAGCTTCACGCTCAGCCCGCTTGGCCCTGCGTGCGGCACGTCTCGCTTCCCGGTCGGCATCGACAACTACTGCATCACCATCCATCTTGGCACTACGCAATGCCTCATCATCAGTTGTTGCGTAGGTACTGCGGCGCCGGAGGGGGTCAGGGCGTTCGGTTTTGGGGGTCCTTAGGCCGTTGAAGAGGCCAGCGAAGCCCGAGGTTTTCTTAGCACTGGAAGAATTCCGTTGGAGAGGCGTGTCATTGGGAACGTCAGGCTCTACCATACCGGCATCGTCGTCTCGAGATCGCTTGCCTCGCCGGCGCCGTTCACGTGGATCAGGTATAGGTATATCATCGCCCATAGCGGCATCCTCATCTTCACGAGATCGTGTCTTGTGCGACCGGCGACGCTCGGGCCTTTCTGTTGTGTATTCAGGGTCAACCATGACAGCGTCCTCATCTTCACGCGATCGCGTCTTGTGTGAGCGACGGCGATCACGCCTCTCAGGCATAGGAATAGCACCGGTCATGAAGGCATCATCATCCTCGCGTGATCGCGTTTTGCGTGAACGGCGACGTCTTGCGTCCTCCTCTTCGAACGCCCTGTTTTCTGCATCAAGCATCTCCTCAGGAGGCGGCGAGGCGAGACCGCGAGCACTCATAGAAGGGCGTTTGTTGCTGGTACTACCTCTCTTCTCGTGCTTGGGAGCCGAACGGCTGATCGGTGGCGTGTTGAATAGACCAGCCGTTCGAGATCGCGATGGAGTCTTTTCAACCTTATCGGGTGAGGACTCCTTTGACCATAGCTTTTCCTCTCGACGTCTGTGCCTGCTCGGCTTCTCCCTGGTCAACTCGTCCCTCTCTTCATGCGGTGCTGCACCCCATTTACCCCATGAAGTGCCTTCACGGTGAAGCTTAGGTCGTTCCTTTCGAGAGCGTTTTGTTTCGGGTGGAGGAGTCAGTGGAGGATCTGGCACTGGTGGCGGCGGCGGAGCATCACGACGAGATCTGCCCTTCTTGCCCTTCCTTTCCTTCTTGGGAGACATATCAACGATTTCAATAATGTCATCCTCTACAGGTGCTTTAGGCTCAACATCCTCTGGCGCTTCTTCAAGGACTTGTTCGTGGGCCACATCGGGTTCTGCTTCGTCAGCGTCATCTGTCGCCTCGCCGGCTTCTTCCTCAACAACCTCCTTTTCCTCATCCTCATCCTCATCTTCTTCCTCGTCCTCCCCAACTTCTGCCTCTACTGCAGCTGCGACCTCCTTGGCAGCGAGCTCTTCGGCACGGTGGGCGGCGTTTTCCTCCAGGACCATCAGCCTTTCCGTATCTTTTCTGCCTAGTTTGCCTCTTCTTGTTTTCTTGGCTCTAAGAGATTCAAGCTCTGCTTCTTCTGCCTCAGCAATGGCAGCAGCCTCAGCTTCTCGGGCGGCAGCCTCAGCTTCTCGAGCAGCGGCCTCATCATCTTCGTCGTCTTCCTCCGCTTCCGCCTCTGCTGCATCTGGAACCTCCTCTTCCTCATCCTCCTCATCCTCCTCCTCCTCCTCTTCCTCTTCCTCTTCCACTTCCACTTCCTCGGCCACTACTGCGGCTGCAGCCTCCTTAGCAGCGAGTTCTTCGGCCCGTTGAGCTGCATTCTCCTCTAAAATCCTGACTCTCTCTATATCCTTTCTGCCCAGCTTGCCTTTCCTTGCCCATTTAGACCTGAGATACTCGAGCTCTGCTTCTTCCGCCTCAGCAATAGCGGCAGCCTCGTCATCTTCAGCGGGAGCCTCTTCTTCTGGCTCAGCAGGCTCTTCCTCAACCTCTGAAGCGGCTTCATCTTCAGGCTGGACGTCGGCCTCGGCTTCGGCTTCAGCTTCGGCAGCGGCCTCAGCTGCAGCAGCCTCCTTAGCTGCTTGCTCCTCGGCGCGCCTGGTCGCATTTTCTGTCAAGAGATGAAGCCTCTCGGTATCCTTCCGGCCCAGTTTACCCTTCTTTGCCTTCTTCTTGTTTAGTGCCGCTAGCTCGGCCTCCTCTTCCGCGATCGCGGCGGCTTCTGCTTCTTCGGCCTCCTTGTCACCATCTTCTGGTTCTGGGGCAGCATCTTCAGCTTCGGGCTCGGCTTCGGGTTCAACTTCATCAGCAGCCTCTGCGGCGGCAGGAGCAGCAGCCTCCTCAGCATCTCGAGCTGCCGCTTCTTCAGCACGCTTAGCGACATTGTCGGTCAAGATATGATATCTTTCCGTATCTTTGCGACCTAATTTGCCCTTCTTTACTTTCTTTTTAGTTAGTGCTGCCAACTCAGCTTCTTCCTCAGCAATGGCAGCGGCTCGTGCCTCAGCTTCAGCTTCAGCAGCAGCATCTTCCTCCTCAGGATTGTCCTCGGCAACTTCGGGTTCGGGCTTGTCAGCTTCCTCGTCTTCCTCGCCCTCACCCTCTTCAGCATCCACAAATTCGTCTTCGTCGTCCTCTTCAGCTGGAGGTGCTTCTTCTAGCTCATCCTCAGCCACAGCTTCTTCTGCTTCCCTAGCTGCTTGCGCTTCAGCACGCTTGGCGGCATTGTCCATCAGAGTGTTGTACCGCTCTGTATCTTTGCGACCAAGCTTGCCCTTCTTCGCTTTCTTTTTGCTCAATGCATCAAGTTCTGCTTCCTCCTCTGCTGCAGCTTCCGCTTCCGCCTCCGCTTCTGCATCAGCATCCTCGGGATCAGGTTCAACAGCCTCTTCGGTCTCTTCAGGAGCTGCCTCCTCGGCTTCGGCCGCTGCTGCTTCTTCAGCTTCCTTCGCAGCCTGCTCTTCGGCACGCTTGGCAGCATTCTCAGTCAGGATATCAAAGCGCTCTGTATCCTTTTTACCAAGCTTGCCTTTCCTGGCCTTCTTCGCAGAGAGGGCAGCCAGTTCAGCTTCTTCCTCTGCAGCAATCGCGGCGGCTTCGGCTTCGGCATCAGCATCAGCATCAGCATCAGCAGCTTCTTCAGGAGCAACCTCAGCTTCAGCATCAGCATCAGCAGCTTCTTCAGGAGCAACCTCAGCTTCAGCCTCAGCATCGGCTTCAGCAGCGGCAGCAGCTTCTTCGGCGTCTTTCGCTGCCTGGGCTTCAGCTTCTTTTGCAGCTTGCTCTTCGGCGCGTTTTGCAATGTTCTCGGACAAAAGGTTGAATCGCTCAGTATCCTTCTTACCAAGTCTTCCTTTGCGTGTCTTCTTGGCTTCAAGTGCTGCAAGCTCTGCTTCTTCCTCTGCGGCTATGGCAGCGGCCTCATCGTCGTCCTCTTGGGCTGGGTCCTCGGGAGGTGCTTCGGCAGGTTCTTCATCTTCTGGGGTTGGCTCCTCAGGTTCTTCGGGGGCGTCTGGTTCTTCCGCAGCAGCTTGTTCCTCGGCTCGTTTCTCAGCGTTTTCGGTCAACAGAATAAATCGCTCCGTATCCTTACGCCCTAGTTTGCCCTTCTTGGCCTTTTTAACTGTCAGGGCAGCCAGTTCTTCCTCTTCCGCGGCAACAATAGCAGCTGCTTCGGCTTCTGCAGCATCTAGAACAGGCGTCTCTTCAGCTTCCGCGGCGGCAGCGGCTTCTGCAGCAGCAGCTTCTTCGGCTTCTCTAGCTGCTTGCTCCTCGGCCTCCCTTGCAGCCTGTTGCTCAGCAGCCTGAGCATCCCTAGCAGCCTTGTTCTCAATGAGGATATTGTAGCGATCTGTATCCTTCTTGCCAAGCCTGCCCTTTCTCTCCTTTTTAGCTTCCAACGCAGCTATCTCCTCCTCTTCCAAGAAAATTAAGGCCGCAGTTTCAGACACAGCATCTTCGTCTACCGCGTCCTCACCGGTAGCGGCAGCTTCAGCCTCGGCAGCGGCGGCGGCATCCTCAGCATCTCGAGCTGCTTGCTCCTCTGCCCTCTTAGAAGCATTATCCATCAGATTGTTGTAACGCTCGGTATCCTTCTTACCCAGTTTGCCCTTTCTCACTTTCTTTGCCTCCAAGTCTGCTAACTCTTGTTCCTCGGCAGCAATTATTGCGGCAGCTTCGTCGTCAGCGGCAGTATCTTCAGGTGGCGCGGCCGGGTCGTCCTCAGCTTCAGGACCATCCTCAGGTGGTGGTTCCTCAACGTCTGCTTGAGCATTGTCCATAGCTTCTGCGTCAATGGGAGCGGCCTCTGCTGCTTCTTTAGCAGCTTGTATCTGGGCAATCTTCTCAGCTCTTTGGGCAGCATTTTCAGTGAGAACTGTAAACCGATCGGTATCTTTCTTGCCCAACTTGCCCTTCTTAGCTTTCTTCGCTGATAAGGCAGCCAACTCGGCTTCCTCTTCAGCGGCGATAGCCGCCTCTTCTGCCTCGGCCTCTTCAACGGCAGCAGCTTCGGCAGCGGCAAGTTCGGCAGCAGCAGCAGCTTCGGCAGCGGCGGCGGCATCCTCAGGCTCCTCAGCTGGTTGGTCTTCGAGTTCTGGTGTGGCCGCTTCGTCAGATTCAGCTGGTGGTGCGGTTTCCAAAGCAGCCTTCTCTGCTCGTCGAGTCGCGTTGTCGGTGAGAACTGTAAACCGATCGGTATCTTTCTTGCCTAACTTGCCCTTCTTTGCCTTCTTTGCTGACAAGGCAGCTAATTCTGCTTCCTCTTCAGCGATCGCTGCAGCCTCAGCTTCTCTAGCAGCTGCTTCCTCGGCGGCTGCTGCTTCAGCAGCTGCAGCGTCTTCGGCCTCTTTAGCTGCGGCGGCTTCAGCTTCGGCGGCGGCTTGCGCGATAGCTTCTTCCTCTGCTGCTTTCTCCGCCCGTCGCGCTGCGTTTTCAGCAAGAGCATTAAACCTTTCGGTATCCTTTCTACCAAGCTTGCCTTTCGTCTCTTTCTTAGCGATTAGAGCAGCAAGTTCATTTTCCTCTTCGATAATAGCAGCGGCTTCGGCGTCAGCAGCTTCATCTACGCCAGGCTCGTCGATCTCAACAACAGGGACATCATCGACTTCAGGGGGCTGTTCTTCAGGTGGTGGTGTAGCTTCAGGCTCCTCGGTAGCCGCTGCTTGTGCTGCTTCTTGAGCTCGCCTTTCTGCGTTCGCAGTCAAGACATCGAATCGCTCCGTATCTTTCTTCGTAAGCTTGCCCTTCTTGGCCTTCTTAGAAGCCAATGCAGATAACTCGGCTTCTTCCTCAGCGATAGCAGCTGCCTCAGCATCGCGGGCTGCTGCGGCCTCTGCTTCTGCGGCCTCTGCGGCAGCAGCTTCTTCCGCTTCGGCAGCAGCAGCAGCTTCGGCGGCGGCAGCATCTTCTGCTTCTTTAGCAGCTTGCTCCTCGGCTTCAGTAGCAGCAGCGGCTGCCGCCTCCTCAGCATCTTTGGCAGCTTGTCGCTGTGAGGCATTTTCCGTGAGGATGTTTAAGCGTTCTGTATCCTTCTTGGTGAGTTTTCCTTTCTTGGCTTTCTTGGCAGTAAGCGCAGCGAGTTCTGCCTCTTCCTCAACGATAGCAGCAGCCTCGGCCTCGCGTACTGCTGTAGCTTCTGCTTCTGCAGCTTCTGCAGCTTCTGCGGCGGCTGCCTCTTCCGCCGCTGCAGCCGCCGCCTCCTCGGCTTCTCTAGCGGCTTGTCGTTGTGCAGCATTCTCAGTGAGGAGGGTATACCGATCAGTGTCCTTCCTGCCGAGCTTGCCCTTTCTAGTCTTCTTTGCCTCTAGACTTGCTAGTTCTGCCTCTTCTTCAGAGATCATAGCTGCTTCAGCATCTTGAGCAGCCTCAGGTTCGACAACATCTTCAGCTTCAGGGGCATCTTCGAAAACTGGCTCAGGTGTTTCTTGAACGGGCTCTTCTAAGGTCTCTGGGGGCGCTTCTCCTACGGCGGCTTCTTCTGTTTGCTTCGCTGCTTGTTCAGCCCGGGCAGCGGCGTTTTGGGAAAGAATTTCGAAACGTTCATTGTCCTTTTTCAAGAGCTTTCCACCTCGCTTGGTTTTCTTCGCAGTCAAGTCTGCAAGCTCCTTCTCTTCTTCGGCGATAATTGCAGCCTCGGCCTCTCGCGCAGCCGCTTCCTCAGCTTCACGGGCTGTTGCCTCCTCGGCCTCCTTAGCAGCTTGTGCTTCTTTTTCTTGTGCAGCAGCAGCCTCTTCAGCCTCCTTGGCAGCCTTTGCCTGAGCTCGCTTGACTGATTTGCCGATCAGCTCAGTAAACCGGGCAGTCTCATTTTTAGTGAACTTTCCTTTCTTGGCTTTCTTCGCTTTGAAGGCTGCTAATTCCTCCTCTTCTTTAGCAGCTTCCTCAGCCTCAGCATCTTCTGCAGATTGTGCTGCAGCCTCAGCCTCGGCAGCGGCTTGAGCAGCGGCTTCGGCCTCGGCTTGCGCTGCCTCTGCAGCAGCTACTTCAGCGGCGGCAGCATCAGCGGCGTCTTTTGTTGCCTGTTCTTCTGCCTGTTGGGCTGCTTGCTCGTCGGTTCGTTTTGTGGCATTGTCAATGAGAATATTGAGTCGTTCTTGGTCCTTCTTGGCAAGTTTCCCCTTCTTAGCCTTCTTTGATTTCAGGCTTTCCATTTCCGCCTCTTCCTGTGCTATCTCGGCTGCGAGAGCAGCTTCCGTTTCTGCAGCTGCTTGAGCAGCAAGTTCAGCCTCGACGTCGTCCTGAGGGGCAGTTTCGGCAGTTTCGGCAGCAGCGGCAGCTTCAGCCACAGCAGCGGCCTCAGCATCACGGGCAGCTTGCGATTCAGCTCTCCGGGCCACATTTCCTTCGAGAAGCGTGAGTCGTTCTTGGTCCTTCTTAAGCAACCTCCCACCTCGTTTCTGCTTCTTCGCCAACAACATTGCAATCTCCTCATTCTCTTTAGCCGCTTCAGCATCTTCGGCTTCTTGTAAAGCGGCTGCCTCTGCATCAGCAGCCGCTTGAGCGGCGGCGGCGGCAGTTGCAGCTACAGCCGCCTCAGCTTCTCGAGCTTCTCGAGCTTCTCGAGCTTCCGCCCTCCTGGTAGCATTGCCTTCAAGTAAAGCCAGGCGTTCCCGATCCGACTTGAGTAGCTTTCCTCCTCTTTTTGCCTTCTTCTCCATGAGTGCTGCTATTTCTTGGTCATCGCGAGCCGCCTCAGCATCCTCGGCTTCACGGGCAGCCCGCTCCTCGGCTTCTCTGGCAGCTTGTGCCGGGTCTACTATAAATCCTCTGGTTTAGCAGGTTCCATAAAGGGGGTGTTGACGCTGGAGGAGGAAGGTCAGCCAAGGTGTTCATCCGATCTTGAGACTTCTTCGTTTTGGATCATAATTTCCAATAACAGTCGTCGTCTTTGTCGTTTACAACCTTGCTTCCCATAACGTCCTCCATGGCATCGTGAAATATCTCACCAGTAGGTTCTTGTAGAAAATCGTGCGCGTTAGGCTTCTTGTTCCCAATCGAACCCCAGAAATCATCGCTTGGCTCCTCGGCGCCAGAAGTCTTGAAAGCGAAGGGATCGGCGGCAGGTTTCTTGGATTTCTTACCAAAGCCCCAAGAATCAAGGAAGTCGTCGGAGCCAACAGCCGCAACTGGATCGGGGGCGGGAGGAGGGATCTCATCTCCAAGCTGGATCAAATCACCGGCCTTCTTCTTCTTCTTACCTGTTCCCCATGAATCCCAACCGTCGTCGGCTATTAGATCTGTCTCTGAGCCGACATTAATTTGAATGAACGTATTAGTCATGTGTTCCGCCTTACCTTTCTTCCCTAGACCAAATGAAGACCAGCCTGGACTGTCCTCCGCAGGCTTTGCCTTTCCTGTGCCGAAAGTATTCCAAAATTCATCGTCGTTCCTATCTTCGAATCCAGGGGGATCGGGAGCAGGGATAGGTATTGAGTCTTGTGCTCCCCAAAGCGAGCTGCTCTTCGTCTTATCCTTCTTGCCAGACCAACCGCCCCAAGGATCCTCTCCTCCTGGGGGATCTGGCGCGGGTGACAAGCCGTTCTCTTCCATGATTCCCTTCTTCTTCTCCCTGTCCTTTTTAGATATTCCCCAAGTATCCCAGATGTCTTTATCTTTCCTGTCGGCAGAGGTTGCAGGCTCAGAATCCAGTGCAAGCTCTTCCAAAATACCAGTCTTTCCCTTTTTCTTTGAGCCGCCGAATCCCCAAGGATCACCACCGTCTTTGATCTCCTCAGGCTCGGCTCCCCAAAGCGTTGACTTTTTCTGATCCTTTTTGGGGCCGAAACCCCAGATATCTTCCTTCTCTTGCTTCCCGAGACCCGGATTGCTTTCAGTTCTTGTTGTCGCTGTCGGAGGTTCGTTCCCTCCAAGTCCACCGCCCGTCCATTCGTTCCATGCACTACTCAGTTTCGGGACCCATGAGCCAAAAGTGCTCTTGCTTTCTGGCTGTTTCGGAGGAGGAGCTTCCATCTTATGATCATCGGCAAGTTTGATATCCTGAAAAGCATCGGTCCCAAAATCGTTGGTGGGTATAGTCGGCAAACCATTCCCACCCCCTTTATCATTCCCATCACCAGCGCCACCCGCCGCATCACCCCCGTTGGCTTTTCCATCACCACCAGTGCCGTCGTCCTTCTTCCCATCGTCTCCCGGC